>BQNB010118088.1:0-21056 GCA_026074375.1 Tanacetum coccineum | reverse complement strand
AGAAAATGGTCCGTGGTTTATTCGTATTAATCAACTTATTCTAAAAAAATGGAATCCGGATGTGAACTTGATGAAAGAAGATGTTGGTAATGTTCCAGTTTTGGTTAAACTCCATGGTGTCCCTGAACTGCATTTAGTAAGGATGGTTTTGAGTGTCATTGCTACAAAAATTGGAACTCCTTTGATGCTTGACTCTTACATCTGACATATACGTCCAATCATAGGGTAGGTCAAGCTATGCTAGAGCATTGATTGAAATTCGGGCCGATGAGGAATTGAAAGATACCATCGTAGTGGCTATGCCTAAACTTGTTGGGATGCGTTCTATACGTGTACTATTCATGTTGAGTATGAGTGAAAACCTCTTAGGTGTGAGTGTTGCAAGGTTTTTGGTCATGGTCAGGATGAATGTCCCAAGAATATGGACTCGAGTATGGCGAAGAACATGAAGAATCCTAGCCAAGCTCCTCGGGGTGTTTCGGTTGGGCCGAGGATGGGATTTAAACCTGCCAAACAAGTTTATAGAACTGTGCCTAAAAAGTACAATGCCAACACTAGAGAAAGTAAGAAGAATGACGTGGAGCTTCCAAAAGAGGTTAGTAATTCAAACCTATTTGATGTGCTTAATTCGGTTAAAAATGATGTTGATTTGGGTACAAATGGGGGGAGTTCAAATCTGGCTAGTAAAAAGGCCAATTCTAGTGGATCTTCATTTTGAAATGTGGGTTATAGTATTCCTAGTACTACACCTATTGCTGAGAAAATTGATTAAGATTGAAAGACTAATTATTGATAGGCTATTTAAACTTGTAGATGATGAGGGTAAACCTGTGGAAAAGGTTGATTTTTCGAGTGATCATGATAGTGAGGATGAAGTTGCATAAGTTGATAACGAAATGGCAAGTTTTTTGGCATCAAAGAAGGTTGGCTATGGTACTAATAGTTTGTTGGAACAATGGAAAGAATCTTATGAGAATGCTGCCTACTACTACGACCCCTATGATGATGATATGTATGAAGACCAGGATGTTCCTGATAAGATTCAATCAATATGCGATAGTTTGGATATCAAAGTTCGAGGTCGAAAGAAAAAATAGTTTACTTTAAATTATTGATTATTTATAGTCTAGTCAATTTGTGTACCTTCCTAAAAGGAAGTTGTTTACCTATGTAACGGGCGGAGATGTGGGACTCACCCTCATCCTTTGTACTTAATTGTTTTTTGGAGTACTAAAATTTACTAGGAAAACCCTTTACCAAAAAATATATCAATGATGCCACAACCATCAAGGTGTTTTGCTTCTTGTCTAACCGGTCTTCATTGTTCTTCGAATCTTGTTTAAAGCGATAAGGAATAAGAGGTCTAAAGCCAATTTTCTTTTGGGATTATGAGGAATTTGTCTAAAAAGACTTTCCTTTTTTGCATCAACTGCTCCTGCTTGTATCAGGGACCGTATGATTTTTTGATCTCTTGTGTCTCTTGGACCTTGAGACGAAATATCCATCGGTGTTTCCTTATCTGTGTTTGATGCATTCACATCTATTGTTGTATCGAGTAGCAAGAAGTTTATGGTCTACAAGAAATGTTCAAGATAGTATTTGTTAGTCATGACTAATACGCGCCGCCTAAACAAATTATTGTATTATAAAGGTAAGCAATTCTGATCTAGATTATATTTCAGTTAACTAGCTTTTACTCAATTTATGGCAAATGAGAAATTAGCAAATCTTGCATACCTCAATTTGTTTGTCTGCAACAGCTAGGTGTAGTATAGTATTACCATCACCATCCTTGGTGTTTACAAACTCATGATCACCCATATTCTCTACTAAAAACTTCAGAATCTCAAGCTGGTTATGCTTTACACATAGGTGCAAGATGGTGTCTTGTTGAACCATGGCTCTAGCTACATGGGGTCGAGCTTGCACCAGTGCTTTCACAGCTTCATACCGTCCTTTAATCGCAGCAAGATGAATTGGATTTCTCCCATCACGATCACGAGCCCCACATGTTTCAGGATTAGCCGTCACCAACGCTTTAACTATTTCCACATGCCCTTTAGAAGATGCCAAATGAAGAGGCAAGCATTTTTGTGAATCACACTCCATACAAAATTCAGGCTTTCGTTTTAGGATCTCTTTCACAAAATCAATATGTCCGAGCATCGATGCAACATGTAGAGGCATGTCGTCGTTACGGTTTAGGGTAACTTTATCAAGAATTAGTGGATCTTGTTGAAGCAATATTAGCAAGATGGATCGGTTTCCTTGTATTGATGCATCATAAAGAAGTCTATCCATTTTCTCCATGTTTCAAATAATTACACACAGTGTAGCAAATGGTAGATTTTGGCATAGACCGTGTTATCTTATATGTATTTACTTGGACACTGAAACTAGCAATTCTGGTTCTAAAAATTAATATTTCATTTAACTTATCTATTTCTCAATAGATGGCAATGAAAATTATCATATCTTCATACCTCCATTTGATTGTAAGCCACATCCTAGGTTGTAGTAAAGTATTACATCACCATCCTTGGGATTACAAACTCAATGATCGCACCTTTAATCTCAACTAAAAACTCTTCAGACTTCTTAAGCTTTTATGCTTTACACAACAAGTGCAAGATTGTGTCACTTTGTTGGAACCATTAGGCTCTACCTACATGTGGTCACGCCTGCACTAGAGAATTCACCAAACATCTATCATGAAACCCGTCCCTTTATACCACAACAATATTAAAGCGTTTCATCCCATCACGATCATGAGCCCCACATGTATCAGTATTAGCCGTCACCAACGCTCTAACTATTTCCACATGCCCTTTAGAAGTGTGGCTAAATGAAGAGGAAAACGTATTTGTGAATCACACTTCATACAAATTTAGGCTTTCATTTTAGGATCATTTTGACAAAGTCAATATGTGCTGCAGCATCGAAGTTCCAGTGCAGGAGGCAATCATCATGCACGGATTTTATGGTAACTTTTTATCATAATTAGGGATCTAATTGAAGAATATGATAGCAAGACGATAGGTTTCCTTGTAATTGATGCATCGTAATGAAGTCTGTCCATTTTCTCCATGTTTCAATAATAATAGACCGTGTAGCAAATGGTAGATTTTGGCATAGACCATGTTATCTTATATGTATTTACTTGGACACTGAAACTGGTCTACATAAAATAAGTTTCTTTCGTTAAGTCCAATAATTATTATGTAGGTTACGATTTTAGAAAAAAAAGATTTGTTAGCCTATGAGGAAGAGAAAGCTTACTTGTATGCCTAATGATTTGATTGGTTGATTTAAAAAAGTGAATGGTGAGAATTGGAAAGAGAAAATGCATAATACAATTGTACAAGTGATTTATGCATTAAGCATGTATTTAGGTATGGATTGTATGCCCAAATAGCATTACTCATGGATTTATTTCCACTTAAGCTTATTTGAATCAATCAATAGATTATGGGAATTGATTTGCACACTCATTTTTTTTATTGGGACACTCTTTTTTGTGCATTACATGCTTGTGCAGTGTACTTTAACTGATTGTACAATGAGTGTCCCAATAAAAAATTTGAGTGTGCAAATCACTAGCCATAGATTATAGTTGGTGCACCAATCCAACTACTCTTGTAGTTTTTTTCTTGAGCTAACTATATTTTTGGTCCTTGTGGTTTGGTGGGTATTTCACTTTTGGTTCAAATTTTCAAAAAGTTTTGGTTTTAGTATAAAAGTGATACTGTTATTTTACTTTTAGTCAAAAAGTAGGTTTTTTGGTCCTTGTGGTTTGATGTGTATTTCACTTTTATTCCAAATTTTCAATACGCTTGGACTGAAAGTGAAACAAACGGAAAAGTTGGTCAAGGGACCAAACCCGATACGGGTCGAAACCATAGGGAGAGGATTCGGGAAAAAAAAGAAGCTTAGGGACCATTTTTGTTAAACTCGACAGACCACAAGGACCATTTATGCAATTAACTCTTTTCTATCAGTTGTACAAGTTTTTAATGATATATGCAAATTTCAACATATTATAAATTTATATAAAAGGCAGGATGCCTTATTAAATGCTACAATAAGTGGGCGTCGGGTACCCGCCGAAACTCGCCAGAACCGGTCAACCCGCCGGTGCTACCCGACCCGGAGGCCGACCCGCCCTTTTTTGATCTGATCCATCACCTCACATATGTTATACGCCCGGTTTATTCTCCTCTCGCCACGTGTCTCTCTTCTATCCCTCTCCTCAATACGTGTCTATGAAACACTTTTCTAGATCCACAAAGATTCGGGATCATTTAACACCTTAAATCATGCAAATATGCTCAGATTATGTGCTTAATCGTTTGTTTTCATGTTTTTAGCACTTGGATGGCATTTGGAGAAAATACACATGACTTGGGGCTCATTTGGAGAAGAAACAGATAAGACTACGACTCTACACTATTTATCTTGAAGAATTGTGCATACAGAGCGTGGAGACGGCGTCGAAGACTTCAAGCGACGATGTCAGGATTTTCAAAGTGACGACGTCATAGATTTGGCGACGACGTTAGGACGTAGCGGACTTAAAGCGGATCTAGAAGATTCTACTTGGCGACGACGTCACGATTACAACACGACGTCATCGCGACGCTTTTCCTACATATACAAAACCGATTTTAGGGTTTTAAGTGTGTAACTTTTGGGAGACAACCCTAACTTTTATAGTCAAGTTTGGCAGCTTTTTAGGCCATCTTTAGGGCCTCAAAACTCTATTGTAACAGTCTTTAATCCATGTTTTAATCAAGTAAAGTTCATTCATCCCTTTAATCTTTCAATATGTCTATGTATTGTCTGATTGATTTATGTTCTTTACCTTCTTATAACATGCTAGGCTATATCCTTTAGTATTTACTTATGATTGCATGAAACTTAGATTGTAGATCCTTTTAATGGTGCTTCTTATGATGGATGGGCGCGTTAGGCATTAGAAAACTAGCCATAAAATATTAAATTGGCATAGACATCTAGGGAAACGCAAGTGTATAGAAAAGATACTATCGGTAACAGTCTTCATACTACCTTACCCCTAATATGGTTGATCCATCTTATGATATTTCAATTGCATTTAATATACTCTTAGGGGCCTTGTAATAGTCTTCATACTACCTTACTTGTGCGTTGCCTTAACAAAATATTAAATAGACGGCGGGTTCGTGTAACTCATTCATGACTTAGGAAATACTTACACAGATCATCACAAGTGTGACAAAGCAACAGGATTAGGAGAAGCAATCCGAGGAGTAGTGCATGATTAAGTAAATATGTTCGTTTATCATATAGTTATCACCAAAGTAGTTTAGATTATTATTAGTTTAATTAGATAAAAACAAACCAACCTCTCAAACATATGATTTTACCTTCTTTCTATAAAATAAAAATACAAAAGAATCTTCTCTTAACCCCGTAGACCTCTGTTAGATTTTGATCGAGCCTTTCTAACCTATTCTCCTAGAGAACGATAGCAACCCCCGAGTCTTGCCTATACTACACTACAACGGTTAGGTACTTTGCCTAGGGAGTTGTATAACTTCTTGTGAAGTCTTACGATGACCGCATTAAGTTTTTGGCGCCGTTGCGCGGGGAATAGTTAGGTTTCGAACATTGTTTAACTTAAGTCTACTCGTTTGATTCCTATCAAGTGAGGTTTTTATTTTTGGTATATTAGCTTTCTCGCAGTCTATCTTTTTTTGTGTTATTTGTTTCGTAATCCATTTTCGTTGACCTCCATGAGAGACGAAAATCCTATCCGTACTCTTGGAGATTACTCAAAACCTAGCCACAAGGGCTACAGGAACACCATTGAGCTCCCCGAAGGGAACAATGTAGTGCCTCTTCAATCCGACACCATCTGGTTGGTGCAAAACGGATGCTATTCCACGGGCTTCGGTCCGAGGATCCAAACCAACATCTCAAGGATTTCTTAAAACTTGTAGACTCACTTGACCTTGATGTTGCAAATAGGGAAAGAATGCGCCTGTGTTTATTTCAATTTTCCCATCGTGATCAAGCTAGCAATTGGCTTGAACGTCTTCCAGCAGTATCCATCTCCACATGGGAGGATCCTACTACTCGTTTCCTTGCTCAATTCTTTCCACCGGGAAGGACTGCAAAACTCCGAAATGACATCCTTATGTTCTAAAACATCGAGGAGAGTCTCTTTTTGAAGCATGGACTCGTTTCAAGGACTTACTGCAAAAAGTCCTTCATCATGGCATTGATCGTTGCCTTCAAATTCAATTTTTTATGATCACGTCTCCTTTCATCTTAAGTGCGAAATTGACCGCGCCGCCAGTGACAAACTCCGTGATAAGAATGCCGACAAATCTTGGGAAATCAATGAGAACCTCGCCCTCTACGACCATGAGGGTTGGAATAACTCAAAGGACCCCGTCAAACTGGTCAAGGCTATTTCTACACCTTAAAGCACCTCAAAAATACATGAGCGAAGACTTATTGAGCTTGAAGATCAGATTAATTTCTTACAGAAAGGAACACGACCGAAACCTAGACCAAGCTCAACACACGTCCCTCAAGCATATGCTGAAGCAGTCTACTCAAACCCTCACCCACGAAACCTAAATGAGCTACCAAAGCAAAACCCCTTCACTTTTCGTGAACGTATCGGTCCAAACCCTCAGCCCCGGGCATTAGGAACCACTTTTGAGGCTCGAGTACGGGACTACATGGCAGCACACACTGAAAGGATGGAGAGGCTTGAGAATGCCATTTTCAAACAACAAGAGGATATCAATGATAGGATGACATAGATGTTCGGTCTTCTTAAGGAACTCACAACCAGCAAGGCTCCTGAAAAGGTATTAATCAAAGAAGGGACTAAACACCCTGTCACCAAAAACTTAAATTCCATCTCTCTTATCAGAGGAGAGGAAGAAATGAATGCCGATGATAACACAACGTCCGACGATAGCATTGAAAGACCTGGCAGATCAGATACGGAGGTGCAATTGAATGAAGTTGAGAAAGAGAATAAAGCTGAAAATAGGACCAAAACGAACCAATCAAAAGTTCTAATAAGAAACCCACATTAGTTAAAGAAGAAGAAGAATTAGTGGAGGCACCCAGCTCTCAGCCTGTAGGGTATTACGTGAAGCATAGAATCAATGAAAAACTAATTGAGGGACTTGTAGAAAATCATAGGTTCAATGACTCCCTGTCAGCAACCCGAGTAGGAAAAATGAAACGGAAGACCTATAATTTGTTACTTAGAGGGCCCGTTTATGAAGCAATCCTTAAGAAAAACATAACAAAGAAGGAGGACATTAGAGAAAATTTTGAATTACCCCGCAACATAGGAGGTTTGAAATACATGAATGCCCTAGTAGACCAAGGATCCGACGTGAACGTCATGCCTCTCTCTACCTACATGAAACTAACCAACGAAAGGCCTGCTAAGACGGACATTAGACTTTCCCTAGCTAGCCACTTGTATATCTACCCTTTAGGAATAGCAGAGAACGTATTAGTTAATGTTGCTGGTTATGTGTACCTCGTTGACTTCGTGATCCTAGATATAAAAGAGGACGAAAAGAGACCCTTCATCCTAGGAACACCATTCTTAACTACCACTAAAGCCGTGATTAAGTTTGATAAAGGAACCATAACTTTGAGATCTGGAAAAAGTAAGATGAGTTTCCATAGGATACCTAAACCTCTATGCAGGATCGAGAAGGGGATTAAAAACAATATTGAGCCTATAGCCCCTAATATGATCGTAAATAGGCTAGTTTTAGAATGGGAGGAAAGGATAAAACTTCACCAAGAAAAGGAGATGGAGTTTAACCAATGGAGGAGCAAAACTTTCAAAAATAAGCATCCAACGTTCATAAAGGCAAAAAGAGAAGTGAAGGATGAAGGAGAAGTTACATAAGGACGTGTGACTTCGAGTCTAGCTACAAGACTCATAAATAAGGAAAATCACTTTTTGGGAGGCAACCCAATATTTATTTTTCCTGCAATTAGGAGTGTCTTGTGTTTTAATGCTTTATCGTTTATTCTTTTATGTTTGAATTATTTTGTAATCCTACTTTGTTTTGTTTTTAATTTCGTCTTATTAACAATCAAAGGTATTTTGCATAAAATAAGTGTAGGGCAAAATATCCGGTTTATAAGAACCAATTCAAACATTTAAAATAAATTGTTTGAATTAATTCGCGTCAGTTTCGAGTCATATGACTGTAATGATTAATCTCAGGTTTTATGCAGTATTTTACACATGATATAACTAATAAAATTGCGTGCAAGAAAGTTTTCAAGAAAAACGAAGAGGAAATCTTCACAGTGGCTGGAGACGGCGTCATGCCCCCCAGCCACGTGAAAATTTGATATTTTTCTATTATTTTCAAAAAATGCAATATCTAAAATTTGTAAAAAACATAAATTTTACACGGTTTCGGCTAGACGGGAAGCAAAACTTAAAAATGGTGAAAATAAAGTTTATAAAACTTAGGGGTGAAAAATGGAAATATTTAACTACGACATACACGTAGACGGAAAAAAAAATTGTGTAGTAAAATTTGTATAAAAAAATAGCCAAGCCCACCCTTCCCCCTCTCTTTGCCGTCACCCATAAGGCCCAAACAAACACCATATATATGTTTTTACATTAGGAAATAATAGATATATTTTACTCCCTATATAAAGAATTGATACCCTTTACAACACTTTATAAAAAACACAATACAAAAAGATTTCGGTGTCTTCCTCTTTCCTTCCCTGTGTCGTCGAACCAACCCAAACCACCATCACCATTGCCAAAAATTTTAATTAATCACTTCCATTACATCCTAAATCACTCCTACACTAACCCTCACCCTTTATTTTCAAGAAAAATCAACATGCAAGACACTTTCAAGATTTTGAGATTTTGAAGATTTCGTTAGTTTTGGGTACAATTAAGGATACAAGGGTTTAATTGCAAGTAATATTGAAAGATTTTGTGTTGCAAAAAGTCAAGGGTTTTGATATTAGGGGGTGTTTGGTTTTCGGCTTGGGCAAGGAACCCACAAGGGTTTTGTGTTGCTAATTTTTCTTTGATTCTACTCTAATTGTAAGTATATTCTAGCATTCTTTTACATTAATTTTTAAATATTTGCATGTATATATTCCTTGTGGGTAAAGAATCCATGATTGTTCATATTAAGTGGTTTGTATAGTTTTTTGGAATGTTGGTGATGGATGTTATTAGTTTTGGTTGTTAGGGCTTTTAATAATGTGATGCGATAGTGCAAAATGTGAAAAAATAAGTTAATAGAGGGTATTATACACCAAAAAGATACCCAATTAGTGCAAAAACTTTGAGGGATGATTTCGGATAGGCGACAATTTTTTAAATCGATTTTGGGTCAAAGAATATGTTAGGGGACGTTCATAGCTTCGAAATGGTAGGTCGCACGTCCTGTAACTCTTAAAAACGAAGAATTGGCGGCCGTTAGAAGTTAAAAACATGGAAAAATGTTCCAAACACCTATTAGAGAAAATTTAATTTTCTGCAGAAAATTGCAGCGGCATTTTTGTCATTTCTGTTGGATTTTGGGTCTCGGGTATAACTATAAAGTTGTCCGGAATGCCGTTTTACTTTTACGCGAGACTTGTTCGTCTTAAAAATGCATCATGATGGGTCAAAAAGCTAAGGAAAATTTTACATAATTTCAAAAAAATGTGAGTTTGCTGGCAGATTCGTAATTCTGTCATTTTCTGTTGCGAATTGGGTCTCGGCTAAAACTAAAAAGTTATTTAAAATGTCGTTTTACTTTGCCGTGAGGCTTGCTAAGTCTAAAAATGTGTAATGGTGGGTTAAAAACCGAAGTCCAAGTTAGAAAATAATTTGACATAATTAAAGTCAAAGATAGTAGAAAAATAATTAAGTGGCCATTTGATGTAGTAGAAGTCTTATAAACTTGAAACATCTAAGCGAGAAATATTTTATGCTCCATATGTCGGGTTAGAGCTTTTGGTCACATCTAAGAATAGTAAGGTCTAAAATTGATAACTTTTTAAAAGTGAAAACTTTCTCCAAATAGGAATTTAACGGAAGGGTAAATAGTTCATAAACTTAAAGTAAATCACTCGGGATGTTATTATAAGAGTGTTAACTAGCCTAAACGAGCCCCAAACCAATATTTAACAAAAGATTACATTTTTAGTCCCTCTAGTAATATTTACATGATACCCCCTTGACTATTCCACACATGCTACTTTGTTTATGTAACTTTTACACTATATATATACCTAGTTAACTAGGGTTTTCTCATTTTGGTGTCTAACCCTAACACACACTAAGATTTCCGGCGCCGCTCCACTATTCTGGCCAACCACCGGCCGCCGCATCTCACCTCCGACCACCTGCACCCTCACGCCACTAACAAACACCACAGCACCATTTTTAACATTACCCTCGCACCACCTTCATCACCTCCGGCCGGCCGCCGCTGCCATCCACGACAACCACTCGTCAACCACCACGCGCCGCCATATCATCATCACCTCCGCAACTCCATCTCTACCCCACCAACATCACAACCATCATCATCTCCTCCCCACCATGGTTGTCATCTCCAACAACCGACACCATCGCCACGCACCACCTAAGCCCACGTCATCTCTCCACCCGACGTCACCCTCACTACTTTCGTTATCATTGCCACCTCCTCCACCCCTCGCCAGCCGCACCATCACCACTGTCGTGGCTCAGCCACCACGACAGCCAACCGAAACCACCACCACCTCCACCTTTGGATGGTTAAATATATTTTATGTGTATTTGTTTAAGTTATTTATTTTTATTAATTTTAAAAGGTGTTTGTTTCTTTGTTTTACAGCCCAATGGGTGTTTGTTTATGTGGTTAATACTAAAAAAAATGGTGCGTTTAGTTTGGAATGCACCCATGGGGGCGTTTGTTTCGCTGTACCACCACCCCTAAGGGTGCATTTGGTACAGCCGCCTCTCTCGGGGGTGCGTTTGGTATTCACTGCGCCAAGGGGTGTGTTTGTTTCTGCGTTTTCTGCCTTAAGGAGGTGTTTGGATCGGCGTATGTGTGTTTGGGTTTGGCTTCAACAGCCCATATAGGGCTGTTTGGTTCAGCAGTTAGGTGTGTTTGGTTTGCTATGTTACAGCGGTAAAGGAGGCGTTTGGTTTTGCAGCCCCTAATAAGGGTGTTTTTGGTTTAGTTTATATTTGTTAATTACTTTGTCTCGTCTAGATATAAATTGAAACACGCACGTATATTGCAACATCTATTTGATTAAGGGGAAAACGTTAAATTTTGTAAAAATGGAAACGTTGTATAAACGGTAAGGTCATGCCGAAATTTCTAAAAATTGTTATACTTAGTAAATTTTCATTAAAGTTTATATTATTTTAGAAACCAGATAAAATGGAAAAGTTATATACAGTTTTTAAGATTATTAAATTGTGATTTTACGATAAACCGATGAATAATCGAAAACCATACTTTTACAAACGAGATAACTATTTTAACTAAAAACCGTCAAGAAAAACTAAATACTAAATTATAAAATATTATTTTATAATTCTCGACTAATAGACAAAATAATAAGTTTTGTAAAAACATTAAAAACAACCTTTATTTAATTCGTAACTTTAAAACGCGTGTTTACTTTTATGTACGGACACTTTATTAATTTAATAAGTGACTTTTGAAAAAGTGTCGAATTATATTATTATCATTATTTTAATCACGTTTCTTATATAACATTGGTAAAGTATTATATATTACGAATTTTCCTTTTGGATGTTTGTCTTCATTATGTACTTCACCATATGAATTATATAATTGTTCATTTCTCCATATGTAATATATACGGAATATATTACATACTTTGCGTGTGTTTTTCGATTTATTTTATTTAACCAACTACCAAACTCATCCAACTTGAAATTTAAATCCCTTATCAACGAGTCGCGTTGATGTACTCAACCATCGGTAAACCCTAATTCATCATCCTAAGCTAATAGGACTTAGCCGTTAAGTTAAGCTGCATCATCTGGTCGAGCAGTTATGTTTTCCGTTTGTGCTGTGTTTATTATTTTGCATTTCTGCTAGTTGCTCTGCAACATCAAGTGAGTTCATAGCCCCACGTTTTACTTGGTTTATATTTTCCTTCTAGCCTTTGGGGTGAGAAACATGCTCGTTTACCAACTTGTTTACATTACTGAATTTCAAACTCGTATACTTTGATTTCAATCTGGTTACATGATCGATATCATACTTTGTTTTACTTATGGATGCAATTACTTAAAGCCTTTCTTTTGGAAATACTTTGGTTGATTTTTCTTGGACACAAGTTCTTAACGTGAGTTTTACATGTTTATGCGTTGCCTAAGTTACTTACAAACCACTAATGCCCGAACTATCATGAACCGTTAGTCACCTATGGCCAATTGGATTGGTTAAGTGAGCGCGAATGTGTAAATAGATCTATTGGGACTAATTATCCCTATCTGCTTTGGTTCCACTGTGAAGAACAAACGGATATATGTCATGTCGATGTGCGTTGTGGTGATCTTTGGTTTGGGACACCAGTTAGGGCAGGAATACTTTGTGGCATGATTTAATATGCCTTGTTATTAGCATCGGTGTAATGAGCTTAGCGCAACAGTAAATACCTTTTATGTGAAGTTGTATTCGTTATAACTGTCACATACATTTTATAACTTGTGGTCCACACTGCTTTGGTTGAACGTTTCTGATTACTAAATGCTTTTCATAATACTTTGAGTGAAGCTGTATTTACTAAACATTTTTTATCCTTATAAATGTTTTGCTTAAACCTATGAATTCACTCAACTTTATGTTGACCGTTTTTAGCATGTTTTTCTCAAGTGATTAGCTTTAGACTTCTTGATGTGCTATATGAAGTCTACGTGCAATATGATACTCTCTTTCAAGACTTATCAAATTATCATACTCGTTGTCTTTTCAAAAACTAATTTATGCTTCCGCTACTTTTTAAATTTCGCTTTCGCATTATTTAGTATTAGTTAAATATTGTAAAATTTATCAGTTTTATTAAATGCAACGAGTAATGATTTTCAAAATGTCCATTAGTGGTCATTCTCTTATGCCTTGTGTTCGAAATATGATGACGTCACGCCCTCGGACACGTATTCCGTCCAGGCCCCGTCTGGGGGTGTGACAGTCCCTATCCTTGTAAATAGTGTTTTAGGACGATTGGGATTCATGGTAGTATTTATTTCGTAGAAGAATAGGGAAGAAAAGTTAAGTCAATACCCCAATATGTTTGTAAAATGATCTCCATGTTATGTTGATCCACCTCAATTCAGGCCATTAGTTAGATTGTAATTATGAGTTCTAAAACTCAAGTGTAGGGGTGCATCTATAAACCCCAAGTTATGATGTATAGTAAAAAAACAAAAAAAAAGAAAAGAAAAAGAAAAGAGATAGATGTAGAGTTCTGTAGAGTTTGTATATCTTTGTCCGAGTTCCTTGGCTTAGCAACCCAACCAGCATGTATTCGTATAAATAATTAGCTAACCCTTTTATCCTAAATTCACCCAAAAAGCCACTCCCCAAATGTATTTCATCCGTTTCTGTTTCCATTTCAATTAATGTTATCTTACACCTATACCCCCACAACCCTTTTTAAAAGACCTCTTTGATAGTAATAACTAATACTTGCGCCTAGCGGTGAAGGTTTGATCCTTTACCAAGCCTATGTTAATTTATATGCTATGACAGGTAATGAGTGTTAATTTTCCGTTTCCTATAGTTGTTATAATTTATTATACACCCGAGAGAAAGAGAGAATCCCAAACACTTATGTGAGGTGCTAGTATATACTTTTCGTGCTTTTATTATGAGGTCTAGGAGGTTGTGTCGTAAACTGCTTTTAAAGAGTAGGTTAAATGCCCTCAATATTGCTATTGTCTAGGTAAAAAAGCCCATTTGCTTGAGGATAAGCAAATCCCAAGTGTATGGGTATTTGATGAGGTGTCATTTTATACACTATTTTGGGGTTATTTAACCTCTTAAATCATGCAAATATGCCCAGATTATGTGTTTAATCGTTTGTTTTCATGTTTTTAGCACTTGGCTGGCATTTGGAGGAAATAGACGT
Organism: Tanacetum coccineum; assembly: GCA_026074375.1. Classification (NCBI taxonomy): domain Eukaryota; kingdom Viridiplantae; phylum Streptophyta; class Magnoliopsida; order Asterales; family Asteraceae; genus Tanacetum; species Tanacetum coccineum. The sequence goes on along the minus strand of BQNB010118088.1, from coordinate 6,890 downwards.
GACTTGGGCTCCTCTACACCATTTATCTTGAAGAATTATGCATACAGAGCGTGGAGACGGCGCCACAGACTTTAAGCGACGGCGTCAGGATTTTCAAAGTGACGGCGTCATGGATTTGGCGACGGCGTCAGGACGTAGCCGACTTAAAGCGGCTCTAGAAGATTCTACTTGGCGACGGCATCACGATTACAACACGACGCCGTCGTGACGATTTTCTTATATATTCAAAACCGATTTTAGGGTTTTAAGTGTGTAACTTTTGGGAGATGAAACCTAACTTTTATAGTCGAGTTTGGCAACTTTTTAGGCCGTCTTTAGGGCCTCAAAACCCAATTGTAACAGTCTTTAATCCATGTTTTAATCAAGTAAAGTTCATTCATCACTTTAATCTTTCAATATGTCTATATATTGTCTAATTAATTTAAATTCTTTACCTTCTTATAACATGCTAGGCTAGATCCTTTAGTATTTACTTATGATTGCATGAAAGTTAGATTGTAGATCCTTTTAATGTTGCTTCTTGTGATGGATGTGCGCGTTAGGCTTTAGAAAACTAGCCATAAGATATTAAATTGGCATAGACGTCTAGGGAAACGCGAGTGTGTAGAAAGGATACCATCGGTAACAGTCTTCATACTACCTTACCCCTAATATGGTTGATCCCTCTTAAGATATTTCAATTGCATTTAATATACTCTTAGGGGCCTTGTAATAGTTTTCATACTACCTTACTTGTGCGTTGCCTTAACGAAATATTAAATAGACGGCGGGTTCGTGTAATTCGTTCATGACTTAGGAAATACTTACACAGATCGTCACAAGTGTGACAAAGCAACAGGATTAGGAGAAGCAATCCGAGGAGTAGTGCATGGTTAAGTAAATAAGTTCGTTTATCATATAGTTATCACAAATGTAGTTTAGATTATTATTAGTTTAATTAGATAAAAACAAACCAACCTCTCAAACATATGATTTTACCTGCTTTCTATAAAATAAAAATACAAAAAGAATCTTCTCTCAACTCTGTAGACCTATGTTAGATTTTGATCGAGCCTTTCTAACCTATTCCCCTAGAGAACGACCACAACCCCTGAGTCTTGCCTATACTACACTACAACGGCTAGGTACTCTGCCTAAGGAGTTGTAAAATTTCTGTAAAGTCTTACGACGACCACATCAGTAAACAAAGGGTTTATACAGGGGTCAACTAATCGGCGTGGTTAGTTAAATACACAACATATATAGGCTTTTTGGGTGTAATCCTAGAAATTTACCAATTTAAACAAGTTACTCCATCTAAATCCATAGTACTCATTATTGTGATCTCGAATAAATATACCAAGCCAAATTCTAAAGTCTACAACATCACTGGGACACTTATATTTTTGTGGGATTTTGGTAAATATTCAGAAATGGATAAGGCTGAATTCTCACAATATCTAATAAGAGTTTAGTGTGCAGGTTATGTAACCAATAATTTCACAAGAGTATGATTGAAAAAATTTTAAGCATAATTTAAGCATATTAATGTGAAAAATTAGACAAGTAGCGTTCTAATTCTCATCTCCCCACTTAAATTATACAAAGCCCTCATTGTATAAACATAATAGTTAAAAACGGGAAATAAAAGAATTAGAACGAGAAACTCCCCTGATATTTTCTTGGTATGATTCTCCATGTTGAGTTTATGAGCAAGAATGTGTGTTGTAAAATACGTTTGAATTCCAACATGACTACAACACACATAAGATTCCAAATTATAGATACTCCACCTACGTTGTCGATTTATTTCATTGAGGTCCTGTGTAAGATATAAGAAAACCATGCAATCCTATCTCGGGTATTCTGCGGTTAATAAAAAAACTATACAGGAAGTCGGTACGCCGTATCCTAAAACCAGGATACGCAGTATTAAAACCTGTAGAAACTATCTGAATACAGGTCAGTCTGCCAAATACGCCGTATCATATAATGAATATGCCATATAGACAGAACTGACAATAATATTTTAAATGCAAAAAAAATAAAGACTGGATAACGTGCAGACATTCAATACGCCGTATGGTGTGGAGCGAATACGCCGTATTGATGTCTGGGAAGACAGACTTGATAAAAACAATTAAAAATAGTTTAGGTTGTCTCCCGGGAAGCACTTTTCTTTACAGCGAAGTCTTTAAGTTAGACTTTTTCTTCAGCCTCCTCTATTCCATCTCATGCACGCTTATGTGCCTGCGTGTGAGCAATTCTTTAACCTTCGCATCTCGAATAAATTCGGATCGTAGATTCAAAACTCCTTTGTAGACACCCTTCAGTTTTTGGTATGAGTGCGAGATTTCATTCATCTTATCTTATTCACTTACCTTCAGCAATGGCGGGATCCTGTTGCATTTTTCATTAGTGAGGTGTTTAAATCTCGGATGTGACCGCATCATTTGGTAAGTTACACTATCATCCCCATCGCGGATGGTAATGATTCCATCAAACCTTTTGGCTTCCACACACAAAGCCTTACAAAAAGGTTCTCCAACTATCAAATCTCCCATTCCTTTGTCAAGATAAGGATCCATATCTTCCACAACTGTAAATTAGTAATAACATAAAAGTTTCCAATAAAAATAGGTGCATTAACGAAGTTTCCTAACTCATTCCTCCTTTTGAATTCAATTTTGTCTTTCGTTATCGATTTATAGAACTTTTTAGACATCACATTAATAGGCAAAATTAGGAGGAAATTAACATGTACATACTCAAAACCCATCGTGCACAAAAACGTTAAGTTGTATGCACAGTTGATGTGGATTCTCCTATCAAAGTCACAATTGCTAGGGTAATCATCCAATCCACCAATGAAATCACACCTAGTTTTGACTATATCTACCATGGGCTCATTAACAACCTTACTTTCCTTAACGGTGGGTTCTAAATCATCAACTCGATTTCTTCTAAGCTCTAGTGGCTCATTCAGATCATTCAATTCAATATAATCTCCATATAATGGGTCAAATGATCTATTCAGGATTAAAGTTTCTCCTATCAGCCTAGCTTCCAAATTAAGGTCCATCCTTTCTCCTAAGCTTAACATGTAGACCCTCTTAATTAAACTACTAGCAGGTTTAACACTTTTAAAAATAATTTTCTCATCCCCTACCCTCAAAGTAATCTTTCTTTTAAACACATCAATCTTAGCGTGGGCGTTAGACAAAAATGGTCTTCTAAGGATCAAGGGCACATTGATATCCTCGGGCAAATCTAGAATTATGAAGTCTATGGGGAAAACAAACTTACCAGTCCCTACTAGTACATTTTTAGCAATTCCCTTAGGATGTTTCACTGTCATATCTGCTAATTCAACTGTCAACTTAGTATGAGCTAATTCGCCTAATCCTAGATTGAGGTAGGTCGAGAGAGGCATAACACTTACACTAACTCCTAAGTCAGCAAGGGGTTTTTCAAAACAGATATTATTAATATATCAGGGTAAAGTGAAACATCATGGGTCTTTCTCCTTTTGAGGAAGGGAATTATCGAGAAGTGTAGCTCTATTTGAATAAGCATCCAAGTATTGTAGTCCATACGATCCCTTCTTCTCATCACAACAATAATCATTCAAACGACTCAAAAAAGGAATAGTCGTTTGGCTTACTGTTCTGTTGGGCCGATACGGCATATCGGGTAAATCCTATACGGCGTATCGGGGTCGTATCAGTTTCAACAGTAGTTGAGATTGAGTTGACATGATCTCTCAGGTTCGTTTCAGTTGAGCTAGGTAAACTTCCAAATCCTCTTTCTTATAGAACCTTGCTCATTTACCCGATTTGAATTTCTAAAGCCTTGATCGAGGCTCCTTGGTTTCTGATAGCAGCGTCTGTGGAAGCTCGAATTTTCTTGATCAGGTTGGAGATTTCTTCATGTCTTTTTGCTGATTCATTCATAAACTTGCTCAGTGATTCTTCCATTGATTGTCTTCGCTCTTGATACGAAGGGTTTGCATTATTCCTTTGGTAGAATCCCAAAGTTGCTGCTATATATTTCCCTCCTTGTTGGAAAGGTACACCAAATTGAGTATAATATGGTTCTTCAAGGGTTTCCTTCTTCTTTTAGTGGATAGTCTTTGGTGTAGTGGGGTCCTTTACATAGCTCACATCCCACCTGAGCAGCATATACGTTTTCATTAACCTTATTGATTTCTCTTCAAGGATTATTAAGTTGTGCTTAGATAGCAGCCAATCCATCATAAGTTTTAATACTTCTTGTCCTAGATGTTCTGTTGTGCCATTTTTGAGAATATTCGGCCATCTCTTGGATGGCTGTTTTTGCATTGGCAGCTGTGTTAGTTGGTACGTGCTGGGGTTGTCGTAAGGGACTTCTACAAGAAGTTTTACAACTCTCTAGACAGTGTACCTAACCGTTGTAGTGTAGTATAGGCAAGACTCAGGGGTTGTTATCATTCTCTAGGGGAATAGGTTGGGAAGGCTTGATCACGGTCTAACAAAATTCTAAGGGTTAAGAGAAGATTATTTTTGTATTTTTATGTTTTATGGAAAGCAAGTAAATCATATGTTTGAGAGGTTTGGTTGGTTTTAGCTAATAAACTAAATATAAACTAAGCTACTGGTGATAACAATATAATAAAAGATTGTGTTTATTTAATCATGTAGTACTCCCTAGATTGCTTCTCCTAGTGTTGTTGCTTTATCACACTTGTGATGATCTATGTAATTATTTCCTAAGTCATGAACGAATTACATGAACCCTCCGTCTATTTAATATTCTGTTAAGGCAACGCACAAGTAAGGTAGTATGAAGACTATTACAAGGCCCCTAAGAGTATATTAAATGCATTTGAAATATATTAAGAGTGGATCAACCATATAAGAGGAAAGGTAGTATGAATACTGTTACCCGATGGTATCCTTTCTACACAATCATGTTTTCCTAGACATATCAACAGCGATACAGACAAAAGCTGGTTTTCTAAGACCTAACATGCATATTTATCACAAGAAGCAACACCATTAACATCTACATCCTAGGTTTCATACAATCATAAATAAACACGATAGAAGGTTTAGCCAAGCAAGTTATAAGTAAAGCAAGAACAATAATGAATCACACAACAAGACATATTGAATGATTAAGATAGTCTTACTTGATTAAAACATGAATTGAAGGAAGTACAATAGGGTTTTGAGGCCCTAAAATCGTCCCTAACAGCTGCTAAACGAACTAGGTTCGCCCCTTTCTTTTACTATAAAGTTATACACTTAAAACCCTAAAAACGGATTTGTATATATAGCAAAACCGCTGTAACAACATCGCGTGTTAATCGTGACGCCGTCATGAATAGAATATTCAAGATAATGGGCTGGGTCGTACAATTTGACGCAGTCTTGAGATCTTGTGACACCATCTTGAGATGGGTTGTGACGGCGTCACGTGTAATCTGTGACGCCGTCTCTAGCTTCTAAATAGAAATTCTTGAGAGATGTTGGTGTAGGTTCGTAGTCTTGTCCGTTTCTTCTCTAAATGAGCCTAAGTCACGTGTATTTCCTCAAAATGCCTTCAAAATGCTAAATACCTAAAAAGAAACGATTAAGTACATGTTTTGGGCATAAATGCCTGATTTAGGGGGTTAAACATGGGTTAATGCTAATGCGGTATCGGGATGCATCACAAAAACAAGTTCTATAATTTAATATACTACCGGTACACTCATATAATTTAATACCGACAATAGCAATATGAGGGTCATTTTACCTACTCTTTAAAAGTATTTTACAACACAACCTTTTAGACCTCGTAATTAAAAGCACGGAAAGTATATACTAGCACCTCACATAAGTGTTTGGGATTCTCTCTTTCTCTCGGGTGTATAATAAATTACAACATAAGGGGGAAACGTAAAATCAACATTCATTACTTGTCATAGCATATAAATTACCATAGGCGTGGTAAAGGATCAAACCTCCACCGCTAGGCGCAAGCATTATTCATTACTATCTAAGAGGTCTTTTTAAAGGGTTATGGGGTGTAAGTGTAAGATAACATATAATGGAAACGGAAACGGATGGGATACATTTAGGTGGTGACGTGGGTAAATTTGTAGTGGAAAGGTTAGCTAATTATTTATACGAATACACGCTGATTTGGTTGCTAAGCCAAGACTCGAACGAAGATATACAAACTCTACACAATTCTACATCAATCTCTTTTCTTTTTTCTTTTCCGTTTTTTTTAATAACATAATACATCATAACATGGGGTTTATAACACGTACCCATACATTTGAGCTTTTTACATACTCGATATTTACAATCTAACTAATGACTCGATTTAAGGTGGATCAAAATAACATAAAGATCATCTAACAAATGTATGGGGGTATTGACTTAACTTTTCTTTCCTATTCTTTCGCGAAATAAATACTACCATAAATCCCAATCGTCCCAAAACTATATTTACAAGGATAAGGACTTAGCAACCTTGTACTCAAATAATTAACTTGGGTTAAACACAATAATGTACTAAAAGTGAGTACATACAAGGTAGGCTAAGACGATTTTGGTGTAACGATTGGTTGAAAGGTGACAATGCTCTTCATTAATAGTCCGGCTTAACCAAAAAATTACGAGAACCGTGAAAAACACTAGTACAAATCTGGGATTTCGTCACATATGTTGTTTTTTGAACGGCCACACAGTCAGATATTTATGTGACTAGAGGTAACTGATAATTTTTTGTTGATTATTTAGTCACTTATAATTTGGGACGTGTGACAGATACAAATAAGTTTAAAACATTAGTCACGCTATATATATACATATGTAACAAATATATGTCACACAATTGAACAGTGTGACCAAAATCCATATATGGTCACATGAAGTAAT
>BQNB010118087.1:0-15002 GCA_026074375.1 Tanacetum coccineum | reverse complement strand
CCTCAAGTACTGGTTTGATTACAGTTTATTACGTTAAGGTTCGGTGTCATGAGCTTAGGGCAATAATACATGTTTTAGACTATTGAATGTGTTTCATAGTCTACTATTACTTCGATCTTGTGGTCCACGCTATTTCCTGATAAACCTATGAATTCACTCAACAATTTTGTTGACGTTTTAGCATGTTTTAATCTCAGGTGCTGAGGCATAAGCTTGGATGGGAGCCGTGACGGATATCTATTAGAGGGATTCTGATTTTCTTAAATTCAATGAAACTTTTGTCTTATAAAAATCTTAATGTCTTTTTATCAAAACTATGGGACCTAACGTGAAAACTCTGATCTTTTGTGATGACATCGAATGAAACTTATTTTTAACGTCCATTTATGGTCGTTTCCTATATCTTGATTGTTGTACTTTGAAGTAGCACCCCAAATGTTACCTTTCCGCTGCGACCTGATTTTGGGGGTGTTATAGTTGTCGTATGAATGCATTGATGATTTGTGATTACGAGTAACTTAAGCACTTTACGTTATGTGTTATAAATTACATGTTTGTCATCAGGCTTTATCACAGTCTAACAAAATTCTAGGGGTTGGGAGAAGGTTATTTTTGTGTTTTTATATTTTATAAAAAGCAAGTAAATCTATGGTTTGAGAGGTTGGTTTGGTTTTAGCTATTAAACTAAATAATAAACTACGCTAAGGGGTGATAACAATATAATAAAAAGATTGTATTCATTTAATCATGTATTACTCCCTAGATTGCTTCTCCTAGTGTTGTTGCTTTGTCACACTTGCTTCAAGTGTTCGACACCCTACTTACCACGAAACTACTACCGATCAGGTACACCGCCCGTTAAAGTGTTGTTTTTGGTTTAGTCGGCAAAATATAAATTTAAAACTTGAATCAATAAAATATACACCACACAATGACACATCACTGACTCATGACAAGCACCAAGCCTTATTTGATGCGTTGTTGAATTTAATACTTCTTGATGATGTTGTTGCACGTGGTCAAGCAGATCTAGAGAAAGTTCTGAGAAAAAGATATCGTGATAACAAAGACCCTTCATCTGGACCAAACCATGGTAAGAAGACCAAGAGAAGTAGAACCAAAGAGTCTGAGTCATCAAAGAAATTATCTACCTCTAAAGAAACATCCAAAGGTAAATCTCCTTGATGCGGTTGATGTAAGGGACTTCTACAAGAAAGGCAGAGTACCTAACCGTTGTAGTATTAGTATAGGAAAGACTCGGGGGTTGTTATTGTTCTCTAGGGGAATAGGTTGGGAAGGCTTGATCACGGGCTAACAGAATTCTAGGGGTTAAGAGAAGATTATTTTTGTATTTTTATATTTATAGGAAAGCATTAAAATCATATATTTGAGAGGTTTGGTTGGTTTTAGTTATTAAACTAAATAATAAACTATGCTAATGGTGATAACAATATAATAAAGAGATTTTATTCATTTAATCATGTATTACTCCCTAGATTGCTTCTCTTAGTATTGTTGCTTTGTCACACTTGTGATGATCTATGTAATTATTTCCTAAGTCATGAACAGATTACACGAACCTGCCGCCTATTTAATATTCCGTTGAGGCAAAACACAAAGTAAGGTAATATGAAGACTATTACCCGGCCCCCAAGAGTATATTAAATGCATTTGAAATATATTAAAAGTAGATCAACCATATAAGGGGCAAGGTAGTATGAAGACTGTTACTCGAAGTTATTCTTTCTACACAATCATGTTTCCCTAGACATATCAACAGCGATACAAACAAAATCTAGTTTTCTAAAGCCTAACATGCATATTCATCACAAGAAGCAACACCACTAAGATCTACATTCTAGATTTCATAAAATCATAAATGAATACAATAAAGGGTTTAGCCAAGCATGTTAAGGATAAAGTAAGAACAATAAAGAATCAAACAACAAGACATATTAAATGATTAAGATAGTCTTACTTGATTAAAACATGAATTGAAGGAGGTACAATAGGGTTTTGAAGCTCTAAAATCGTCCTAATAAGCTGCCAAATGAACTAGGGTTCGTCCCTTCTTTTTACTCTAAAGTTACACACATAAAACCCTAATTTCGGGTTTGTATATATAGGAAAATCGCTGCAACGGTGTCGCGTTTTACTCGTGACGCCGTCATAAGAAGAATATTCTAGATCTTGGGCTGGATCGTGCGAGCTGACACCGTTGTGAAATCTTGTGACACCGTTGTGGTAAGAATTATAACGACGTCACATGTATTTTGTGACGCCCTCTCCAGCCTCTGAGGAGAAATTCTTAAGCAATGTTGGTGTAGGTCCGTAGTCTTGTCTGTTTCTTCTCTAAATGATCTCAAGTTACGTGTATTTTCCTCCAAAATGCCTTCTAAATGCTAAATACCTGAATAGATCGATTAAGTAACTATTCTTGGGCATAAATAATGCACGTTAATGGGTTAAACTGTTGGGAGTAGGTTATGTATAATAACTAATATATGGCTTGACACATATGAGTATGAGGTCACCACACATATACACTGATGGTACCAGTTTTTTATCGTATTTATTGCACTTTACGGTATATAAATAACCTGCGTAACTCGGGATCAATATTGGGCTTCTAATAACTAAGTAGTGTACTTAATTTATTGGACTTGAAAAGTTTAAGAAAGCCCACTAATACCCTCTTAGGGTGGCCGGCCATATGGAGTAAAAAAGGGGATAAGATCAAGTTAATTTTGGTTAATAAATTTGTGATTTTCTTCTTGTTTTTTGATTTACAAAATTTCCATAAATCCCTCCCCTTCTTTCTCTTATAAATTACACGGAACACAATCACACACGGTTATGTGTTTTTGTTTTTCTGATAACACTTTTGAATCTTGTTATCCAAAGGGGTTTTACAAGGTACGGGTTATGACTAGGATTTTATTTGGTATACAAGAAGTGTAGTGTTGGATACATCAATAGAAGGTGATCTCCATTTGTTTACTTAGGTGTCATTGAAAATGTTTGGTTATGTATAGGTCACCATTTGATTTACCGTTCACGCTACAATTGTATTACTTTCGTGTTTTAACTTTGATTGATCATATGACTCTATGGATCCGTTGATAGGTGCTTGTTCTGCTGCGTTTAATATTTGTTTATATGATATTCATTTGATTCAGCACCTATAGTGGTATCAGAGCCATCATATGATCATCTTGTATGCGTAAAAATGGCTAAAAACGCGTGTTTTTTGATGGATTCAAAAGGAAGATTTTAAAACTGCCCCTATGGCCTATTTTTAGGCTTCTTTTTATATGGTTTAATTTTTATGAAGCCATTGTTTGGGCATTTTACAAAGTTAGGATGATTGGATTAAAAAGTATTCAATATCAAATTAGTGTAAACCGTGGTTGTTTGGATATGTATGGCGCAATGTGTTTAAGTTATAAAGTCCAAATTCGGAGCTGCTGGAGTGACTTCCACTAAAAATGGATTTTCCGGAGTTCTATAAGGAGTTAGAGGCTGAATTTTAGGAGCAGGTGCAAAACTCATGGGGCTACAACTTCTTCAACTAGGTGCTCAGATTGGAGAAGATTCCTTCTTGTTGTTATAGGCCGTCATGTCTGCTAAATTTTATGGCTGTTTTTGGACATCATTTTCTTTAAGGGTTCAACTTGATCATAGATGATTCTTAGAGCAGTGGGATCCCTCCTTGTTGTTGTGTGGTTAACCTTAGTTGGATTCTTAGTTCTCGTGAGGACTTACGAGGTCCCAGCATAGGGGTTTCATGGTGAGGCTTTGCTACTTATGGTTGTGTTTGTTTGTTTGCTTTTATATATGTTTGGAATGTATATAACTTGCAAAAGTTTTTTATAAAACTAAAAATAAAACACAAACTAATTTTTAAAAATAAATCTTTGGTTTAGTTTATAGTTTATAATATGATTTGAAATAAAACACTTGTTTTTATATAAATAACACTAAATACTATTACTGATTGGTATTTAATTTATGTATTGTTCAAAATATATTTATTCCACCTAGGTTTATATTATTTAGTCACTGAAAATTGAACAATCTTTGACAATATTAAAAAAGTATTAGGACTTAAGTTAAAAATTGTTTTTTTACTTGTGCTATGAAGGATGATTGCATGCTTCATAGTTTCACACTTTTTGATCTTGCATTTATCAAAAAATAATACTATCAACTTTAAGTCATGCCGTCCAATTGGGTTGAGATCACATTGCAATTACCTTTTGCTGCTGCGTACGTGTAGGTGAATTGTAACCCAAGGTGATTATTCTCTATGTATGAGACCTAGATATATTCTCACATGTTTTCGCATTAGATGACTTAATCGAGTTAAGCAAGTGAGACCTTGGCTCGAGGAAAGGATGGGACTAAACATGCCAGCCTGACATTATTTCTGCGGTTACAATTGTCATTGAGTCCCATTTGGTCTAAGAAGTGTCACGTTTTGCATTTGGTTGCAACGTTCACCTACTATTGAATCTATCATTGCTAGCAGCTCAACTGATGTGATGGTGGAACCTCATATGAGTTCTTAGCCTTTCGTAAATTAATTGTTTATATATTATTAACAAGGGTAGTTAATTTTAAAAGGATATTAACGAATTATAACTAATTATAAAACTTTGTAATTTCTGATTAATGACATTTATGCAACAAAACTGTAAACAAATGTTGTTTCCCTTTCCTTGTTAGAGGAAGCCAAACTAAGTCTTCTTTCCTTGTAAGAAAAAGATGTATTCCTATCCTTTCTACTTGTATGAGAAAGCTATAATAAGAACACTTGAATTTTCCAATCCTAATCAAAACTCAAAGCATACTTACTCGAGAAATCGTTTTGTCTTGTAAAAAGTCTAACGCTTAAGTATGGTGGCACATCTTATTTGGATGACTAGAGAACATATATTCTATAGCCACCAAAATGATACATCTTGAAGTGTCAAGACATGGTATGAGTTTTAATAATTAGACATGGAAATCTTAATAAATCGCGAAAGAGAAAAGGAAATTAATAGCATGTTTTCTAGTAGTTTTCCTTAACTTGATATTTTTCCTAAGATTCTTGATGCGGTCGTCGTTAGACTTCAACAAGAAGTTTTACAACTCCCTAGGCAGAGCATCTAATCGTTGTTAGTATTTCTTCTTTTTTTTTTTTTTTTTTTTTTTTTGTTGTATAGGCAAGACTCGGGGGGTTGTTATCGTTCACTCGAGGAATAGGTTGGGAAGGCTTGATCACGGTCTAACGCAATTCTAAAGGTTGAGGGAAGATTCTTTTTGTGTTTTTGTATTTTAAGGAAAGCATGTAAATCATATATTGGAGAGGTTGGTTGGTTTTAGCTATTAAACTAAATATAAATCTAAACAAATAGTGATAACAATAAGATAAAAGACTGTGTTTATTTAATCATGTATTACTCCCTAGATTGCTTCTCTAGTCTTGTTGCCTTGTCACAATTGTGATGGATCTGTGTAATTATTTCTTAAGTACATGAACGATTACACAAACCCGCTCAGGACTACTTTAAGAATTTTGTTAGAGTGCAACGCCAAGCAAGATAGTATAAGACATTACAAGGCCCCTAAGGGTACACTATGTGATGTGAAATATATTAAATGTGGATCAACCATATTAGGGGGCAAAGGTAGTTTGAAGATGTTACACCGTTGGTATCCTTTTTAAACAATCATGGTTTACTAAGGACATATCAACAGCGTATAGACAAAGGCTGGTTTTTAAGGGCCTATCATGCTCATCCATCACAAGAAGCAACACCACTAAGACTCTAATTCTTTTGTTTCATACAATCATAAAAAAACACAATTGGGGCTTTGCCTAGCATGTTAATAAAGCCAAGATACATAGTTGAATCTACCGCACCTAGACATATTGAATTGATTTAACAATAAACCTTACATGATATATAAATCATGAGTGGGAGGAAGTACAATAGGGTTTTTAGGCCTTAAATTCGTCCCTAACAGGTGCTAAACGAACTAGGTTTCGTACCCTCTTTTTATTCTAAAGTTACACACTCAAAACCCTAAATTCGGGTTTATTATTATATGGTAATTCGATGTAACGGCGTCGACAATTTAATTGTGACGAGTCATTGAAAAAGAATATCTATAGATAATGGGTTGGGTTGTGTGCTTGACGTCGTTTGGAATCTGATGACACCGGTCTTTGATCATCGTTGTGCAGTGTCAAGTTGTATTTGTGACGCCGTCTATTAGCCGTGTAGAGTAATATTCTTGAGCAATGTTGGTTTTTGAGGTCCGCTGTCTTGTCTGTTTCTTCTTAAATAAGCCCAAGTCACGTAGATTTCATCCAATGCCTTCCAACGTATAAATACCTGAAACAAGATATGATTAGTAACTTTTTTGGGCATAACACGATTTCAGGGGTTAATCGACCCCAAATAAGTGTATAAATTACACCTCATCAAATACACCTACACTGGGGATTTGCTTTTACTCATGCAATGGGCTTTTCTTCCTAGTCAATAACTATATGAGGAGGTCATTTTACACTATCTCTTTAAAGTTATTGTACACACAACCTTCTAGGACATCGTAAATTAAAAGCACGGAAAGTATACAATAGCTCCTCACATAAGTGTGGGTTTCTCTCTTTTACCGGGTGTATAATAAATTTTAACATAAAGGGGAAACAGAAAATCAACACTCTTTACATGTATAGCATATAAATTACATGGCTTGGTTAAGGTTAAACCTCCACCGCTAGGTGAAGCATTATTCATTTCTATCTAGAGGTTTTTTGAATGGGTCTATGGGGTGTAGGTGTAAGTAAATATAAGGGTAAAGGAAACCGGATGGGATACATTTAGGTGGCTTTAGGTGTTTTTTAGAGTGGAAGGGTTTTGTTAATTTTACATGAATTACATGCTAGTTTGGTTTGGGCTTAAGCCAAGACCTTCCTGTCGATGATATACAATATCTTTTTTTATCACAACTCTACATCAATCTCTTTCTTTTCTTTTCTCATTTTTTTTTAAATTACATAATTCTTCAAAAGGGTTTATTTTACGATACACCTACACTTGAGCTTTTACATGCTCGATATTTACAATCTATCTAATGATCCGATTTAAGGTGGATCAAAATAACATTGATATCATTTGACAAACATATGGGGGTATTGACTTAACTTTTCTTCCTTATTCTTCCACGAAATAAATACTACATGAATCCCAATCGTTCCAAAAAATATTTACATGGATAGACTTAGCAAAGTGTACGCATTCTTAACTTGGGTAAAACAATAATGTACTTAAGAGAGTACATTAGGTTGGCTAAGGTTTTTGGGTGTAACGATTGGTTTAAGAGGTGACAATGACTCTTCATTAATGATCTGGAATCCACCAGGAAAATTACGAGAACGCGCCCTGAAATAGGATAGCTCGGGGGTTGTACTAGGGGTATCCTGCACTAATAATGAGTGCATGGCAAGGGAGTGTGATAGTTATATGATCGATGTGACCATCATAACAATTATAGGTTTAAAACATGGGTTAATCCTAATGCTCTGAGTCAAAGCAAATCCTAAATACTTACTTTACGGTCTCGGGTTGCATCACAACTAACAAGGTCTAGAATTTAATATGCTTATCAGGTACACTCATATGAATTTTTCTAACACAGGACATTCTAGAAAGCGACAAGCAATGGGAGATGACATGGTAGTAACGTTGAAATAGACATGCACGCTGCAGATTTTTAATATTTTATAAAAACCAACTTAACTCGAACGGGTATAGATAAAATCATATTGGTTACCAAAGGATAGTTACCGAATTCTAATGCTAAGGGCGAACCTAATATTTTGGGGTGGAATTCTAAGGGGTTATTGTGACTAGTTTTTAAATTCCTATCCATGAGACGCTATTAATACTCGGTTTTAGTCGGTATGTGTCATAAAAAAAAAAATTAGGTAAAAATCACCTTTTATGTTATGTTTTGATATATTACCCATCATTTTAAGGACAAAGCAAATGGCAAATTGAAGAATAGTTTCTAAGGCTATTTTCCCCCTATACACTTAAGTTGAACATTGTCCCTAATGTTCTATAAAAGTACCCGTTGAAATGAATAAAAGCGAAAAACATGTTTTGAAGAAAACTAGTCTCCCCTTGGTTTGCTCAATAATGGAAGAAGAAAACATGCGATAACAGGTTATATTCGTCCTCCCGAGAATCATCCAATGAAACTTCCTTAGAAAAACTTCCTAGCTTCTTCTCATCATATTTTAACACTGTAATCAAGGACAAAGGACAACTTACCATGCATAAAAATGTGCGATAGCAAATACTACAATAGGATTTAGAGTTCGACTTGATAAAGCTGTAAAGTTAGGAAAAAAAAACGAGAGTAAATTGTTAAAATTCATTAGGTTTTTGCAGGTTTATGACAGAATATACATCATATTAAATGTTATGCAAATTTTATTTTTAAAAATATTTAAAAACTTTAGTTTTCTGGACCTGGGGCGTTTGACGCCGTCAGGGTTTTGCGGACCTGTACAGTGTCATGGTGACTGCGTCGCAGGGTAATCGTGAGCCGTTCCATGTATGTGAAACCGAAATTTTTTGTTTTTGATGAAAAATTTCCTGCACTTGATTCCATAAGAAAAAAAAAAAAAAAACTTATACCTGTAAAATGGCTGCTTAAAACCATGAAGATTTATACAAATTCAATCATATGCGCAAATTTAATCTAAAAAATTTCATTTACATGTTTGATTTGGCTTAAAAGCCGGATAAAATTCCCCTATCACTATTGTTGCAAATACCTTTGATTGAAATTTATGTCGAGGTTAAGACAAACAAAGCATGATTACAAGATAGTTCAACATAAATAAACAAATATAAAAAGGGAAAAAATATAACCACACATGACACTCTTATTTTGTGAGAATGGAAATCTGGGCTGCCTCCCAAGAAGCGCTTTTCTTTATTAACGAGTCTTGTAGCTAGACTCGAAGTCACACGTCAAGTGTCATAGGAGTGGTCCAAGTCGATGATCTCTCTTGGACTTTCTCATTCAGAGAGATTCCTAGTAGCAGGAATCGATTAAAGGGTTTTGGTAAATTCTTCTCCATCGGGGTCAATTAGTCTAATCTTGGATGATATGCATAACATCTCCGTTTTTGGGTGGTTTTTCCAGTTTATTGGTTTTTTAATTAGGTCCTGATTCCCACATGTTACACTTAAGGTTAATGGGTATGGCTCCTAGAAATTCTACCATTCTTCTAAACACTAAGGTATCCTTAAAAGGATTAAGCTCGGCATCTCTAGAAATTTCCCATTCTCCGGGCAAATGGCAGTCTAAGAAGTCCTTCCTAGCATAATAAGGGGTTTGTGTGCCTACTCCGTCTGAGCTAGGTCGTGGTTTATAGGATTCCCTTTTTCAAGTGTGGTCCAATAAGGTGCTTCCTCTCACTAGTTTTCAACCTTTTACACGGAATATGGACTAGTGATTCCTTCTCATATCGCTCATTTTGGCTTCTATAATCCATAACTGCCGTTGGCGGTTGCTAGGAAATCCTCTTCCTACAAGCAAAGGGGTCTCGGGTCCCTTTTCATTGCATTTTCGTAGAAGTCATTAAATATTATTGTTTTCCTATGTGGACTTCTATGTCTTTCACAATCCCAACGGGGTAGGATTTGGTTTTGTCAGCCAATCCAAAGATATGGTCAGTCTCTTTTAATAGTCCGATGTTAAGCTTTTTGAAGAGGTAAAGTGGGATTATATTTACGCATGATCCTAGATCGGCCAACGTGTCGAAAGGTTTTGAGTCCCCTAATCTACAAGGTAGAGTGAATAGTCCGGGGTCTTCCATTTTTACAGGTATTTCTCCTTGGACAAATGCTGATCCATTTTTGCCTAGTTCTAAGCTCTCTATGTATTTATCTAATATGGCGTTATAGATTAGAGCATGAGCTAGGACTTCAAGAACTGGAAGGTTAAGATGCAAATCTTGGAATTCATCTTCAAGAGTTGGTTCAGGTTCTTCTGGTTGTGGTGGTTTGGTTTCAATCTTGGGTTGCTGTAGGCTTATTTGGGAAATGGTTGTCTCCTTGAAATGTGCCTTGATAGCATTGATTGAGTTGGAAGGGTAAGATGAGCATTGGGGAAATTTTCGGGTAAGAACGAGTAGACGAAATGGATGATCGGGAGGTGTCCCTAGTTTCAGGGTTCTTATCGTTTTCACTAGGCAGCATGCCTACTATTCGACGGTGATGGCTTTCAACACAGTGTCGATTTGTTGGTCATCTCGCTTTGCTGTTGTTTGAAATCGGCTTCAAACTTGGATAGTCTAGCGTCTTGAGATTCCATAAACTCAGAAACCAGTCCTTCTATATTCGATTGGTTGTTAACATTTTGAGGACGGTTGTTGAAGGAACGGTTCGGGATCGAACCGTTGGGTTGGAACCGGTTTGTAGGTTTGAAAAATTATTTTGGGAATTTTGGGGTTGTCTCCTACTAAAGGGTTCGGGTGGACTTTCCATGTTGGATGTAGGTGTCTCAAGGTTGTTTTGCTCGGTTTGTTGGTTCTACACTTACCTCCCGCTTCATCGGTACGCGAGGATGCGTATTCGACAAAGGCTTGTTTGAGGTCTTCCATGCAATACTAAGTGTCGTAGGGACCACTGCAGATTTCACATAAGGTAGTGATTTTGTTTACTTGGGTGGGTTGTGTCGGAGCAAGATGAGCTTCCATCAAGCGTTGAAATTAATTTTTGAGCTCGATTAGATGGTAGTCAGATGTACTCGAGACATCTTGAGGCAACGCGATTGCCTTGACTGGCTTAGCGAAATCCCTTGGTTCGTTCTAACTTTCGTTGTCATAGAGAGCAAGGTCCTCTAATAATGCCTAGGATTCTTCGGCATTAAGGGTCATAAAGCTTAATTCGGTAGGTGGTCAATGGTTATCTTGTGACGGGATTGACATGGTCATAAAAATTTGGACTTGGAGCCAAAGGTCGATGCCATGATGAGGGACTTTTGGAGTAAGTCCTTGAAACGGTCATGCTTAGGATAGAGATTCTCATGGTTGTTGGAACATCATGATACGTTGCGGGTTCTTGTAGTCCTTCCTAGTGGAAGAATTGATCAAGGAATCGGGATAGGTGATCCTCCATGTGGGGTATGGATACTGTGGAGCGTTCAAGCAATTTTCTAGCTTGGATCGCGATAGGGAAAATTTGTAAAAACGTAGGGCTCGTTCTTTCCTAATTTTTACATCAAGGTCGAGTAAGTTCACAGTTTAGGGAAAATATTTGAGGTGTTGGTTTGGTCCTAGGACCAGTCGTAGATATGAGCATCCCATTTTGCACCAACCGGATGGTGTTGATCGAAGAGGTACCACGTTGTTCCCTGCGGGGAGCTCGATGGTATTCTTATAGCCCTCGTGGCTAGGTTTGGAGTAGTCTCCTAGAGTACGGGATTGATTCTCGTCTCATTGGATGGTTGACGAGAATGGGTTACGAAACAATTAACACGAAGAAAAGATAGACTACAAGAAAGCTAATGTGCGGGAATTAAATCTTACTTGAAAGGATTCAAGCAAGTAGAACTAAGCTAAACTATGATCAATACCTAACTATTCCCTAGGCGGCGGTGCCAAAAACTTGATGTGGTCGTCGTTAGACTTCAACAAGAAGTTTTACTAACTCCCTGGGACAGTGCACACCTAATCGTTGTAGTTGTTGTCATAGGCCAAGACTCGGGGGGGTTGTTATGTTAATCAGGACAGGTTGGAAAGGTTGTCTCGGTCTAATAGAATTCTAAAGGTTGAGGGAAGATTCTTTTTGTGTTTTTATATTTTAAGGAAAGCAGGTAAATCATATATTAGAAAGGTTGGTTGGTTTTAGATAATTAATACTAATATTTTTCTAATAATAGTGATAACAATAAGATAAATTATTGTGTTTATTTAATCATGTATTACTCCCTAGATTGCTTCTCCTAGTGTTGTTGCCTTGTCACACTTATGATGATCTGTGTAATTATTTCCTAAGTCATGAATGAATTACACGAACCTACCGTCTACTTTGGCATTCATATGGACAACGCACAAGCATGGTATATGAAGACTTTTACATGGCACATAAGGGTACACTACGTTAGCATGTGAATATATTAAAGTGGATCAACTATTAGGGGGCAAGGTAGTTTGAAGACTATTACCAGATGGTATCCTTTCCCCCCCCATACTATCATTGTTTCCTCTAGACTTGTCATCAGCGATACAGACAAAGTACTGGTTCTTTTAAGGTCCTGACATGCACATCTATCACACGATGAAAAATCCACTTAGTCCTACATTCTAGGTTAATACAATCACTAAATATAAAAACACATTTCGAGGCTTTGTCCTAGCATGTTATATAAGCTAAGAACATAGATGGAATCAACTAACACATAGACATATTGAATAATCTAAATTAACTTACTTGATTTAAACATTGAGTTGGAGGAGGTACAATAGGTTTTTGGCCCCTAAATTTCATCCTACCAGCTACTAAACGAACTAAGGTTCGTACCCTCTTTTTATTCTAAAGTTGCATACTCAAAAAACTAAATTCGGGTTTGTATATATAGGAAAATCGTTGTGACGGCGTCGCGTTTTAATCATGACGCCGTCATAAATGAGAATATTCTAGATAATGGGTTGGGTCGTGTGCTCTGACGCCGTCTTGAAATCTCGTGACCCCGGCGTCACGTTGTATTTGTGACGCCGTCTCCAGCCACTGTAGAGAAATTCTTAAGCAATGTTGGTGTAGGTCTGTAGTCTTGTCCATTTCTTCTCCAAATGAGCCCAAGTCACGTGTATTTCCTCCAAATGCCTTCCAAATGCATATTACTGAAAGATCGATTATGTACCTATTATGGGTAGAAACCAAAAAACCCACAATTTAGAGGGGTTAAACAACCCCAAAAAGTATATAAAATGACACCTCATCAAATTCTACACACCCTTAAGGTAATGTAGAAAGAGGAATTGCATGCAAAACTTTCAAGTTAAAGAATGGCATTGATGGCTAGTCCATCATATATATAGTAGAACTTGATGCACTTCCTTGAATATCTAAGTACATGTTTACTAGTCTGTGAGGCTCACATTAGAGATAATGTGCTGATATTCAAAGAGTTATACAAGTAAAAATAAAATTGCTACTTGCAACTTCATTGGTATATAAAACACATTTAATGTTGTCTTATTCAGTAGGAGCAATGCATTTTACTACTAATATAGACGCACATGTAATTTGGGGGCTGGTCTAAAATTCAGTGGGAGCTATGTGTTGTACCTTTAAGTGGACCCATTCTTTATTTCTAATGGTCTTGAAATATTACATTACTTTTTAATTCGAAGCATCATAGTTGTATAGTATCATTGCTGATCATTAATATTAGATAAACTTGTCGCTTTTCTGATGTCGCTGCCTAAAATGTTATCTCGCTTTTGAACTCTAAAATCAAGGAATGGAAATGTTTGCTTGTTTTAAAACGTCTCTTCGAGTCGTTCTTTATATCTTGTGACTATTGTACTTTTACTTAACACCTAAATAGTTGGTTCCGCTGCGAGTAAATTTGGGGGTGTTAAACATAACCCACTAGTCTCAGGATCGTAACCTAACTCATAATATGCTCACTTATTTGTATAAATGCTTGATGTTGTGTCGTGCACAAGTGGGAGAAATCTTAATTGTGTGTAAGGTACAACACATAACAATATGACTTATGGTTTTTCTTAGCCGCGTGGTAAGAAAGCTAATATTCTACTAGGACTTATACACCTTAATGTATGTTGCCCTACTTAGAACTAGTGTCAAGAAATAATGAATACATACTTCATCATATTCACTAAAAGATTTAGCCAATACGATTGTGTCCTCTTGTAAAGACATCAATAAGAAGTATGTAATTAACTTGAAAAGACTGTTGAAGCCAAGAGTCGGCGTTCAATAATACTTTATTTAATATGTTTATTTCTTCCTGTAAAGACATAAACATCAAGTCCTTGAACTGTTCAAAGACTTATAAAGTAAGCAATTGACTTGTCATGTCTCCTAGTCATGACATGTACATGAAGTCATTGAAATGTTCAAAGACTTATAACGTAAAGTTAGCGATTAACGTGTTATGTCTTCTTGTTAAGACATGTACATAAAATCCTTGAACTTCTCTAAGACTTATAATGCAAAGTTAGCGATTAACGTGTTATGTCTTCTTGTTAAGACATGTACATAAAATCCTTGAACTTCTCTAAGACTTATAATGCAAAGTTAGCGATTAACGTGTTATGTCTTCTTGTTAAGACATGTACATAAAATCCTTGATCTTCTATAAGACTTTTATGCTATAGCATGCAGTTGGCTTGAAATTACTGTTAATGCCATTATGTTTGAACAAATTGGCATGCATGTGAGCCAAAGGGTATTAGGTTATCTATGGAATTGTGATACTGTCTCATAATCCCATTACTCAGAGAATACCACATTGCTATCGTATGTCTGATGTGTAAAATCCAACTCTGTTGATATTGTTTGATTTTTGATAACTTTAACTACTCTACCTCTAATCTTATCAAGGTTAACATAATTGAGAAAGCCACAGGTTTACTCAATATGGTTCCAACCAAGAAGGTAACTAAGACACCATCAGGTTATGGAATGGGAAGACTCCCATTAAGTCTTAACTGAAGTTCTGAATTTGTTGAGATCACGTTAAGCGTGTTATTAGCAAACTAGAGTCAAGAACTGTCAGCGTACATTATACATCCCAAACGAGAACAAGTGGGAGCATCTGTTTTGGAGAAAGTCTCTTCTTACACATCCTTCTGAATGCACTAGCTAACGGCATAATAAATGTTGAGATATAGTCCATGAAAGAAAACCATTTTTGGAATTTGATTGATCTTTCACCAATCGGTAAGACTAAGA
>BQNB010118086.1:0-19482 GCA_026074375.1 Tanacetum coccineum | reverse complement strand
GCAATCCCTCACCATTCCCAAAACATTTTCGATGGCTAAGATTGTTTCAAAAGAAGCACAAAAGGAATTGAAGGCTGAGATTTATTTTAGACTCTCCTCACACAACAAGCACACTTGTTTTTATCTCTACAAAGAAGCACAAGCTGCAAGTCCAAGACTTCGGCTATAAATAGAGCTTTTTGTAAGCCTTTGAGGCATCTAATCTTAGTTTTAATCTAGTTTTTAGTTTTAAAATAACTTAGCTTATTTTCAGTTATTTACAGCTTTTATTTCACTGCTTTGTAACACTTTCAAAATTAATGCAAGTGTGAAGTTTTTAAATCAATACCAGTGTTAAGTTTCTTAATCATATTGTTTTGTGTTCAAAGAATTCTCAATACAGCTTGTTTATAAGCTGCCTTAATCAAGTAAATCTAAAAAGTTAAAGTAGTTAAGAGAAAATCAAAAATATCACTCTCAAATATACCATAGCTTATGTTATGGATGATAAGCCAGTTCTGGATGGGCTTATGGACTTTCACTAGCTTGTTTTATACAAGCTAGAGCTTGTAGATTCCTTGATTGACCCTGTTTTGAGCAAGGGTTTTGTAAGTCTCTTTCTTTTCTTACATTTCGTATTTGCTGTTCTTAGTTAGTACTGTTAGTTCATTTAATACAACTGTCGGTTTTAAGATAATACTGCTAAACTGATTCATGCTTATTTAAGTGCTTATTATTGATTGAAATTTGCTTATAAGTGTTTTACGTTGTTATTTGATAATCTGTTTTTAATCAGTTTGAAATAAAAATGATTTTTGGAAATGTTAAGGGCTGTTTTGAACAAGCAGTACTAACTCCAAGTTAGTACTGCTAGTTCAATTTTTAGGATTTAAACCTAACAGTATTAACTTAAAGCTACCAGTACTAACTCCAAGTTAGTACTGCTAGTTCATTTTCTTGGTTTTCAAAGGTATCAGTACTAACTCAGCACTAGCAGTACTAACTCCAAGTTAGTACTGTCAGTTAAAACTGTTAGAACTGGTGGTTCATTTTAGCTTATCAGCTTATTATTTCAGCTTGTTTAAGATTTCCTTAGCTTTTTAGAGTAGATTAAACCATTTTCCTTTGCTGTTTGCTTATTTAAGCTTATTTTCCTTTTTAAAGTATTCTCAATAGTTTATCAGTTTTAGTTTTCTAGCTCATTTATCATATTAGTTTATTCTAGTTGCTTATTCTTCTTACTAAGTGCTTATTAAGGTTAGGTGAACTTCTGTTTTAGCTTGTTTGCTTATTTATTGTTTCTTTGTGTTTTGTTAGCCTAGCAGTACTAACCTTAAGCTAACAGTATTAACTCAAAGCTAGCAGTACTAACTCCAAGTTAATACTGTTAGTACTGTTGTGTTTATTTTGTTTAATCTAGCTTAATTGCTTTTTGTATTTGCTTATTTAGAGTTAGTTTAGCTTATTTAAGTTGTCTTAAGTTTATTTGAGCTTATTTGTGCCTTAGTGTAAAAGTTTTAAGTGTTTTTGCCATTCCTAGCTTTTATTCTTGTCCTAGCTTATTTTCTTTGCTTATTTTTATATGCATTTGCCTATTCAGTGTTAGTGCCAATTCATCATCTTATCCTTGTCATATTCAAACACCAATCATCAATCGTCTCTCGATTTTCCATTCCAGCCTCGTTGGGACATAACGACCCGGGAACACTCTATACTGCTTCCGGATTCATTGCTCTCGCGGATTATGTCTCTTTTCGTGTGTTGATATTTATTGGTACATAAGAAGGAGTCTAATTTACGCGGGTCATAGACGAATATGGCTTTGTCATTCGTCGAGATTCGGTTGCATTAACCTCCGGTTTCGTAGGACCATTTTATAGTATAAATATTGTACCTGTGATTAGGTAGATTCAAAGAATCTCCTTGACAGGGTTTTAAGTCAATAGATTCAAAAAATCTTTCAAAGTTGTTATCTTCTCGTTGTTAGGATAAGTTATCGCTATTGGATAAACCTTTCTTTCTTTGAAGTCTGGGTTATGTACTGATATTTGCACATAAGCCATTACCACGAGCTCAAAACTTGGAATGTTTTGTTATATTAGCTCATGACCGAAAAGATTTCTCTTTTCGTTGTCGAGGATAAATGCACTGACACGTACACTTTCCTTTACATTGAGGTTCAGGTTTTTATCTGACATTTAATAACAAACCATAAAGAAAAATTAGAAATGACATGTTTTGAAACTTTTGAACTCTTGCTCGAACTTCGTTTACACGCCTGTGTCAATATTAATCGACATTTCTAGGCACGTAAATGTTATCGATTCCAAGAGACATGCCGAGAAGTCTTTTTGGTATTTTTGAAAATTTCTGATTTTGTATTTGTTTTTTGAGATTTTTTAATTTTGTATTTATCTTTTTGAAATTTTATATTTTTTGTATTTTCTTTTTCAAAATATTTTCTAACGTAATTAAAAATGGAATGTTTATACAAAGAAGATGTTGATAGAATATTTACATTAGATAAACCCTTTAAAGAGATGGGTTCGGAAGCCATTGAAGTACCTGCACTCAAAGAAGAAGAGTTCAAATAACAGTTTTAGGATTATGTGTTTCCTTTCATAATGGTGAAGCACTATCATTCGTATTGTAGCGGGTTTCAACTGGCTTTCTAATGAGAATCTACTTAAGACCAACCCGAGTAAAGATTCTACCCGTTGGTTTCCATGTAATACCAGATCTAGGAGGCGTTGTTTTCAGATACATAGCGGAAGACTTATTTGGAGAAAACTTTTGTCCTATGGGGATCTGTCTGTCATGTTTTTTAGAATCACTTTTCTTTTCTACGGGCATATTTTGTTGTCTTATGGGATTGTGCATCTTTTTTCTGTGAAGAGGCACGAGAATGTACCTTTGAGAGGTATTTTAAGATGCACTCATCGTGGTTTGCACCGTAAATGCACTTTTTGCATGTAGGACATGCCAAGTCTTTTGACTTCAAGAAAGGCTTTTGATTCCTAGGTAGTTCTGCTATGTTAACAGTTCTATTCGATACACGACTACTCATAGATGGTGGCCAATTCCTAGGTTGTTGATTAAAGTTCCTAGGTTTTGGTTTGTTACCATTAGCAATGTTTGGTAATCCAACAGATTGTTGCACACTATTTGGTATTTCAAGGCTTTGTCTTTTCTGAAGTTGCCTGTTTTTCTCTTAGCTTCCTCCTAGGTAGTATTATAAACATGTTCCTTTGAGCCTACAATATCCCTTGGTGACTGAAATGACACATGCTTTTGGGCTATTCTAAAGGGCCAGGTGTATCAACAACAAAAAGGCTTAGCAAAAGACGAATTCGTAACTTGAGACCAAGAATGTGGAGTGACTGTTTTGCAAATCATGCTACACACAACTTGGGAGCAAACCGATGTCTTGGCAAATGGGACTTTCAGAATTTATACGCAGTGGTTGTCTTACTACTGGTTGAATTTTATGTATTGGTTACAAAGGCGGTTTCCCCAAGATTGTTTGTTTTTTAAAATTAGTATCTACACCATTTCCTTTGATCTTCTCAATGATTTCTGATTAGGTTGTTGATTAAAATCTACTTTATCAGATTCAAGTTCGTCAATTTCTTTTTTAATGGATTCAACGTACTTTAAATCACATTGCAAATTTTCTTGTTTAAGTCCACTTACAAATCTGAAACTATCATTTTATGTTTTTAGAGCAAGAGGCATCAAACATGTTTTGATTAAAACTTCCATATCATGAGCAGTTGGTGCACGAAAATGATCATGAGAATATTTTTCCCAAGCTTGATCAACAAGTTCTCTGAAATGATTATGTATTTGTCATTCAATATAAGCATGTCTACTTTTACTAATTGATTTGAAGTAGGTAAGAAACCATGTGTTTCTGAAAATTTTTGTTTAGATTTAACGAAAGATTTTCTTCACATTACTTTCTTACTCGATTTGGCATGTGCCAACTGAATCATTAGATTCCTATGACGATGGTTTCAAGAATTTCATAAAGACTATTTTGCTTTGTGTAATCATAAGGTTTCACTAAGTCTTTATTCAATTTTGATCTACTTTCTTTTTCAAGAGTCAAGGTCTCTTCCCTATCAGGGACGAATCTGTTTGCAAGATCAGAAGTATCATATGGGATCTCATACAAACATGGCTTTTCAGATTGAGCTTTCTTGAGGTACATTGGATTTGCAAAAGTTGGTCTACCATTGAATGTTGAGCCTTTGGGAGCTAACATATGAATGGTTTGAATTGATTGATTCCTTTTATAAACAATTTTATTTAAAAACATTAATTTCTTTTCCATTGAAATCATTTTGTCAATGTCTTTTTTCTTCCTTAAGTTTCAAATCCATTATTACCTTGGTTTTCTCTTTGACCAGACCTTCGTAATGTGACTTTGTTAAAAAACTATGTTTGACTAACTCATCGTGTTTCTTTTTGACAACTAAAATTTCATAGGCTTTAAGTTTTAAACCTTCTTTTATGTCAATTTTTTTAGATAAATAGTCCCTATGACTTTTCATTTAACTTTCGTTCCAAGTATGAAAATCAATTGTACGATCATTAAAACCTTGTACTTCTCAGCTCAGTCTGTTTGTTTTGGAAGTGCAATTAGGCGAGCCTATCTCAAGTACTATAGACTCCCCTAGAAGTACTATTAGTCTCCTCAAGATTAATTTACACTCTTTCAATTCTTGAGTCAAGTGATCTTTTGCTTTTAGAATCTTTTTGTTTTCAATAAGTCAAGTTTTTAATTTGCAATTAAATTAGCAAGCGACAACAGCTCATCATCACATGCTTCAATAGTTTGGTAAGCCTGATTATCATTATCACAAATATTTGGTGAATCAGGAATGACATTACTATCATCCTTTTTCACTACACATGTGTTACTAATGGATTCAGGTTGCTCAGAATGTTGAGTTTCAATAGCAAACACATTATATTTAGTAGTATATGGTACCTCAACCATTGGTTCTGTGTCATAGGAAGGTCTGATATTCGTATCATCCCCAGAAGTGCTTTTATCATTGCATTCATTCCTTGACCTGCTACTTTCATCTCTTGATGTGTTTCCTTGATTCTCTAAATCTTGATCATTCCCTTTGTCTGATACAATCCCACTACTATCTTTTTCTCGTGAACTAGCATCTGATGCTTTAACCTCTTGAATCTTGCACTCTTGAATCTGCAACTTTCTTTCACTCAACCTTTTCAACCTATTCTGAAGCTCTTGTTCCAATGACGTGCTTTTTTAACAATACATTGCTCAATGGAGTCTATGTTTTGAATTATTGCTTCCCTGAAGGTTTGAGTTCCATTTGAGTGTAGTCTTTGAAGTCTCGCCTTGCTTCTCGAGCATTAGAATCATAATTGGAAGACTTGAGCATCTCTAAATGTATGAACTTGTCAAACTGCACTTTGATCACACTTAGAGCAGACTTGGAATCCTTCTCGTGAAGTATTCATTGTTGGGTTGCTTTTCTAAGTTATTCATGTTTTGCGATAACTCATACTTGAAAATTCTGACGTCAGTATGAAAGGTGTGAAAAATGGCTTCTT
This sequence comes from Tanacetum coccineum, assembly GCA_026074375.1. Lineage (NCBI taxonomy): Eukaryota > Viridiplantae > Streptophyta > Magnoliopsida > Asterales > Asteraceae > Tanacetum > Tanacetum coccineum. The sequence goes on along the minus strand of BQNB010118086.1, from coordinate 13,908 downwards.
TGAAACAATGGACAGTTAGTGAAAGTCTTCCTTTCGAGACGTTGGGTGGTTGTTTTGAGTGCAGTGAATTTGTTTTCATGAGTTCTGATTCCTCCCCCCCCCCCCCCCCCCCCCCCCCCTGGCTAACCCCCCCCAAGTAATCTGAAAGAAAGAAAGTATCTTTCGTTTCCATTGTAACGTGAATTATGAAGTGAAAATGATTTGTAGGATCTTAAGTAGGTAAAGTGATTGTTGTTGTGTGGATAGAGTATGGAATTCAGTTCACGAGATTTACAAGTCTGATTAAACCGAAAAACACATGATAATTCACGGATTTTACTAAATCAAGAAGAAACCGTGAAAGTAGAATTGTTGTTGGCGAAATCATTGTTGTTGTTGAAGAACTTGAACTTTTGTTAACGATTGATGAGCTTAAAAACGAACAGTTACTACACATTCAACTTGAAATGATTAACGGTTGATTAAAAAACAATCAAGGACAAAATGGTGGTGTAATTGAATCCAAAGAAGAGTCTAACGGTTGTTAATTAAAAGTTGAGGGACTAACGGTGCAATAACGGTTTCACTTGGAGTGCTAACGCTGAATGAATAGGTTCTGAGGACTAAACGGTGTAAACAGTTGAACTTGAGGGTTAATAAACAAGAAAGGACTAACTCTAAAGTTGTATTGAGTCCAAGGACCAAATGTGCAATTTTTGAATTTAGTTGAATAAAAAAACACGTTTTCCCTCCATGATACCTTTCTTCTTCGTTTAAACTTTTATAAAATTAAAACGTTTATGTTTTGCTGCTTGAGGAGTGGTACGGTTATCGTCGATAAAAAACAAATACACCACGAGCATCGTTGAAAGACCATGATCGTAATGATATAAGTTAGAAGTCTCGCGAACAACCGAAGCTCAAAACCGAAAAACCCGAAACACAATGAAACAAGCTCGTTTAACTTTGTATAATTCGCCTCTAGCCAACCATGTATAGTTTGCCCCCAAGGAAGTGTATAATTCGCCTTGCAAAACTATGTATAGTTCGCCTCAAGACACAGTATAATTCGCCTTAAAAAACTATGTATAGTTCGCCTAAGCTTGAATGCTTAATTCGCCTAACTTGAAATGCTTAATTCACCGAACTGATATGTTTAATTCGTCCGAGTTTAAGTGTTTAAGTCGCTTACGTTCAAAATGTTAAATTCACCTACAAGAAAACAAAATGTACTAGTTGTCTTTTTGCAAAAAACCAAACCGTCCTTGTTCTTATCTTTCAACCGTGGACCACAAGAAATAAGCAAACCAGAAAATAAGCACACAAAATAGCCACTTTTCACCACAGAAAGTCACGAAAATAAGCAACAAATAAGCTTGTAATAAGCTGTTAAGCCACTTAATAAGCCACAAAACAAGTAACAGTAAGCTACAAAGTATCCGACACAAAAAGTTCCAAGCTCTTAACCAAATAAGCTTAAAAAATATACGTCGAATACAAATAAGCAAAACAAAAACGTCTTTGTGTTCAATACTATTTAACCCACATTCAACTTAGTTATACTAGTATAAGCCCAAAATATTAGCCCAAATTACATGCAAGGATGTGTGAGAGATTCGTGAATGAATGATATCACAAAACAAAAAATAGAAAACGTGAAATCAAAAAAAAAACAAAATAACATGATATCCAAAAAATAGAAAACGTGATATCACACACAGTAATATAAATAAGTCCAAATAAGCCGAATCAATAAGCTCAAAATTACCACAACGAAACCTCTAAACCCACCCGAGGCGAGTGATACCACTTGTAGGAACCAATAATTACTTCACTTCACCATTGTTGAACCAAGAAATAAGATAAGAGAATGATAAGAAAAATAGAGAGAAGTTAGAGAGAGAAAGTATATAAAGAATGAGAATGGTTGAATTCTAATAAGTGTGAAACCTTGCAAATGAGAACCAAAACCCTCTCCACACTTGGAGAGGGATATTTATAGCCATATTTTGGCCGGCCTTTAGCACGGCTTAATGGGCCGTGTTTTGACTAAGTCGGCTTTGGGTTTAACTTGGGGCTTTTAAGCCCACAACACGTGACATGTTAGGATACATTGGGAGCCCAATACCCGATTCTAGCCTAATAACAACATTAAATTTATAAAGACTGTGAATATCCTTTGTTGAACTGATAATTTGAGGCTAACAGTTACATTATATAGAATGCGTAAAAAGGATGCTGAAGATTCAAGAGCAAATGAAAAAGAAAAATTACGCAGGAATTCTTAAAAAGCGGTGCTCTTGACTACCATGAGCATAAAGATCCTAAATCCATGATGAGGTTTGTTAGATCTTTTTGTTCTATGGAATCTAAACGTATATTCTTGAGGTCGTTAGGTTTTCTTGATGACCTTCTAATTGTAAATGTTTTATAGAATCTGCACTTTATAAGAATAAAGTACAGCATACTTGCTGATATAAGTTCTCACACATAACACAAGTGTAAATTTAAGATAGAATTGATAAGTGAAAACTGAATTAGAAAGGCTAGAGTGATATGATACCATCATTTCTTTACTTTGTATTTATAGGCATACAAAACTTACTACATAGTCCTTTCTTTACCTCTAAGTATTCTTAGTAGGTAAGTTTCTTAATAGCTAAGACTAGTAAAATTTATCTAAGTATCCTTACCAATAAGAAATACTTCATGTCTAAGGTTCCTTAAGAGGTAAGGATGCTTACAAGTTAAGCTTCCTTCATTATTAAGATTCCAAAATATCTTCTAAACATAATCTTAATTAAAACAAACAATCTTAAATACTTTAACACTACTCCTTAAGATTGTTGATGGATTTCATAAGCTGAGCCTTGAAGTAATTTAGCTTCTTTCCGGTAATTGACTTTGTAAGCATATCCGCGAGTTGAGTTTCAGACGTGCAATATTTGAGCTTGACTTCTTCATTCTTCTCAGCTTCTCGAATGGCATGATACTTAGCATTGATATGCTTTGTTCTTCCATGTTGCACGGGATTTTCCGCTGATAAGTAATAGCAGACTTGTTATCACAGAAGATCACAGTTGGACCTTTTTGAGTTAGATCCAAATCGGACAACAACTTCCAAATCCAAATAGCATGATTTACAGCACCCACGACCGATATATATTCTGCCTCTGCTGAAGATTGTGTGATAATGCTTTTCTTTTTTGAGTTCCAAGAAAATACACCCGAACCAAGTGTAAAAATATAATCAGAAGTACTCTTCGAATCATCAATGCTTTCGGCCCAATCACTATCAAAATATTCTTTAAGTTTCACAACTTTGTTTCTTTCGAACATAATTCCAAGATCAAGAGAACCTTTCACATATCTTAAGACTCTTTGCGCTCCCAAATGAGAACATAACGGTTCAGCCAGTAACCTTGATAGAAACTCCTGCAAATCTAAATCCAAATCTTGATATATAAGTATAGTAGTGCTCCCAACAATGCTATCTTAACCGAGTTGGATTTACAATATTCCTTGCAATCAACTTTTGACAACTTGCACTTGTTAGACTAGTGGTGAAGTAACCGGTTTATGCATAAGAACAAATCTGATTCTTGACATAACACTAGCATACTTTCTGTGGAGAAAATATGAACACCCGATAGATAGTTGCTTGATTTCCATGCCAAGAAAATAGGATACTAGTCCCATATCTGACATATCAAATTCAGATTCCATTTGTTTCTTAAATTCCTTAACAAGACGATCGTTGCTTCCGATCACAAGTAAGTCATCAACATAAAGAGAAATAATCAATCTCTCTAAATTGCTTCACGTAAAGAGTTGACTAGCTTGAACTCCTCCTAAAGTTATGATTCAACAAATGAGCATCAACTCTAGCATACCATGCCTTTGGTGCTTGCTTAAGACCATAAAGTGCCTTGTAGAGTCGGTAAACTTTTTCTTCTTGGCAAACTACTTCAAAACCTTCAAGTTGTTTTACATAAAGTCCTCCGTCGGAATGATCACCATTCATGAAATGCAGGGACATTGGAGCATCAAGATATCGTCTCGGGACGAACAACAACACCGGGATGATGTTGTGAGAAATAATGAGATGGATAGGACGAGATAGAAGTCCGCGAAGTCGAGGGCATTTATGAATGGTGGTGAGGAAGGCTTGAGTGGATGTACTATTTAGAGAGTGTAGAAAGGGACGAGGGCCATAGATGTTTTGAAGTAGAGTTCTTTGGGCCAACGAAGTGATGATACAAGTGATTACGGCCTAGCTACGTACACGAGGTGGCACAGAAGATGGACTAGATAAAGCGAATCACCGAGTCAGAGAGTAGCATTTGTGTGAGGAGAGCGTGAGAGATAGGATGCTCGATGATATAGTGATGTGCAGGGATCAAAACGAATTAACGTGGTTACAGGTGCGTGGTCAAGGCGATGATCCATCTCTCTTACGTCGAGTGCAAGTGTAGATGAGAGATAGGATTATTTCTCTTAGTGTTGATGACTTACGTGTGATCGGAGACAAGCACGAGCTGGCGGTTCTTTTTAAGGTGTAATTAATGAAACAAGATTGGTAATCTTGAATTTTGAAGGAGTAGTTCAGAAAAGGGAATGAGTAAGCGCTAGAGGAATTAGCTTGGCATGGAAAGGTCAAGCAACTAGTCGTGAAGCGGTGGGAGGTAGCATGCGAGATAGATCGTCAAATGGAAAAGTATGGCATAGTGTGAGTGGATGCTGCCAAGGCAATCAAGATTTCTTATGCAAACGCTGTTTAACGTTCGCGCCACTAGTCTACGGGAAGTGCAGAGTTGAACACGAGATAGTGAGTGGTGCAAGAATCGTGTCAAGCAAGCGTCGTGATTTAGAGAGCTTGTGTTGGGGGAGCCTAACTATGACTTAACTAAATCAAAACAGATTAGAGCCTATTGCACGGAGTTTCCCTATCAAGGTTTATGCTTGCGGAGTGGGGGCCGTTATTCACGATTTTGTGGAGTCGGTGCAAGGCAGAGAGCCTTAAAATGATTGTGAAAGGTGGTTCTCTTGATCTAGGGAGATTATGTTCGAAAGCGCACGAAATTTGTTGAAAATTAAAGAAATTTAGTATAGTTGTATGGGGGGGGGGGTTGGCGCGGAAAGCATGGATGATTCGAAGATCCGCTTAGCAGGAATGCGAATTGTGGATACCACAGGTTCGGTGAGTGTATTTTCTTGAACTCAAGCATATGGAAGAATCATGTAAACACGACGCGATCTTAGTGGGCGGAAAGACAGAGAATATGCGTAGTCGGTCCGTGTGTTAGTGCTGTAGAGAATCGCGTGCCTATATAGGGTGATATGATATGTGTAGTGTATCCGATTTGGATCTAACTCAAAAAGGTCCAACTGTGATCTTCTGTGATAACAAGTCTGCTATTACTATAGCGGAAAATCCCGTGTAACATGGAAGAACAAAGCATATCAATGTCAAGGAGGATCATGTACGGCAGAGACGCGAATCCTAGAGAAGAATAGAGAATTCAAGGTCACAAATAACAGCAGCAACCTGAGGCGCGCGTTGGATCTCTCGTGCATGGCAAGCGAGGGAACAAAGTCAAGATAACCAGAAGGAGTAAGCTGCAATTAACTTTGCCAGGCTCGAGCTGATGTGAACGGAACCGAGGTCAACAAGACAAAGAGGAGGAGTGATAAAGTAGAGTTAAGCTTAAGGTGGTTGTGTTTTAAATATTACGAAAATGTTAAGAAGTCTAATTTGTGGGAGATCTTAATATAAGGCATAATGTAAGCTAAACGTGTAACATAGGGCCGTATGACCACTATTAAGAACCTTAGGGACGGTGAAGGCGGTTCTACATTGTGTAGGAGTTGATACTTATATATAACATATCTACTATGCCGGATAATCGAATTAAGCAAAACTTACCGCCGCTAATAATAACAAATAGGTAAGACAGAAAGGACTATGTAGTAAGAGTTATGATGGGTAGTGCCAATAAAAACAAAGTATAGAAGAATGATGTCTCGGATAGGCAGCTCCAGGCCTTCTAATTTCATATTTCACTTACAATTCATCTTAAATTACACATTATGATAAGTATGTGAGAACTTCATATCGAGGCAAGATGAGTTGTACTTAGATTGGCTAAAGTGGAAAAGTATTTATAAAACATTATACAATTAGAAAGGTCATCAAGAAAACCTACCTACCTCAAGAATATAGATTCGTATTCCATATGAGCCAGAAAAGAACTCAACAAACCTCAACATGGATTTAGTATCATTAGCTATGTTAGTCAAGAGACAGGCCGCTATATAAGAATACCTGTCTTTATAATTTTGAACTCGTATAGTGAATAGCTTTGAACGAAGCAGACAAGGCGCCTTGAGGGGGGTCTACGATTCTATAAACTGTGAACGGATTAGAGCTCAAAGCTATCGAGTTCAACAGGAATCACAGTATCTTATAATAATATTAAATATGTTGTAATAGGTGCTAGAACGTTTATTGGCTCCGGCCAAAGGTAAGTCTAAACAAGGCCGTGTTTGTAGGGATAAAAAGCCCAAGTAAAACCCAAGCCACTGCCTAATCAAAACCCACAGGGTGGCGCGCATAAAGTGCCGACATACACGGGGACTAAAGGGGCCGCCCAACAGAGGCATAAATATCCGCTCGCAGATTTGTGGAGAGGGGTATTTGGAGAGCTCTTTGCTCAGTTTCACACATAGGATGTAATAGAGATCAAGCCATGTACTCATTCATAGAATATGAGCTTACATCTCACTAGACTTCTCTCTAGTTTTCCCTTATCATACTCATTAGCGTTATTTCTTGGTTCAACAATGGTGGAAGTAGTAAGTAATTATTGGGTATAGCCTACACGTTGGTGCGACACTAGAGCGCCTATCGGGTGGGGTTTAAGGAGGTTTCGTTGATGTGAAATTTATAGAGCTATTGGGGTGATACGGCTTATGGTGGGTACTAGAGATTAGTATACTGTTGTTTGATATCAACGTTTTCTATTTATTTTGTAGATATCATGTATTTGGGTTTTTTTTTGGATTAACACAGTTTTCTATTTTGGGATTTGTGAATATCATTGCATTTCACGAATACTCTCAAACAAGCCTTGGGCATGAAATTTGGGCTAATACTTTTGGTCTATACTAGATAACTAAGTTGAGATGTGGGTTAAATAGTATTGAACACAAAGGACTTGTTATTTGGTTTTGCGTTATTTGTATCTTACGAACGAGAATATTTTTTAAGCTTAATTTGATGGAAGAGCTTGGAACGTTTTGTGTCTGGATACTTTAGTTAGCTTACTGTAACTTGTAGTGTATTGCTTAATGTAAGTGGCTTAACAGCTTATTACAAGCTAAATTTGTTGCATATTTACGTGACTTTTCTGTGGAGAAAGAAGTTGCTTAAGTATTGTGATAGCTTAATTTCAGGTTTGCATAATTTCAAGTGTGTCACGGTTGAAAGAAAAAACAAGGACTGTTTGGTTTTTGCAAAAAGACATCAAGTACATATTGTAGTTTCTGTAGGTGACGATTTAAACATTTATATGAACGTAAGGACTTAAACAACTTAAACTCGGGACGAAATAAAACATATCATTAGCGGTGTAGATTAAGCAGTAACAATTAGGCGAATTAAGACATTTCAAGCTTAGGCGAGGACGTATAGCATATTGTTTTAGATAAGGCGAATGTATTGTTCTTGATGCGAAACTATACATATTTTGCAAGTCGTATTATACACTTCCTTATGGGGGTCAAACTATAGGCATGGTTGGTGCTAGAGGCGAAGTTATATACAAAGTTAAACGAGCTTGATTCATTGTGTTTCGGTTTTTTTGGCCGTGTTTTGAGGCTTCGGTTAGTTCGCGAGTGTACTATCTAACTTATATCATTACTATCATGGCATTAACGATGCCGTGTGTTAATTTGTGTTTTTTATCGAGATCGATATACCGAACACTCCCAAGCAGCAAAACATCGCGACTATTTAACAAAGGTATAGCAAGTTTAAACGAAGAAGAAAGGTATCAATGGAGTGAAAACGTGTGTTTGTTTATATCAACTAAAATTCCGAAAGTTGAGGCATTTGGACCTATGAACTCCAATACAACGGTGATGTAGAGTAGTCCTATTTCCTAGTTAAGATTAAACCCTCAAGGGGAGGTTTCAAACTGCAGGATACACGTTAGTTCCTCAGACACCTATTATTCAGGGGGGGGGGACCGTTAGACCCTCCAAAGTGAACCGTTATTGCGCGGCCTGTACGTGCCTAACAGACTGTTAATTAAACCACCGTTAAAGCACTCTTCTTGTGATTCAAAGAAACAGCCGTAATGGACCTTGATTGTTTTTTTACGACAACCGTTAATCATTATCAAGTGAATGTGGTATGTAACTGTTCTCTTTTTAGCTCATCAATCGAAAACAAAGAGTTACAGTTCATCAACAACAGGAGCCAATGATTTCCGCCAGACAACAATCTTGACTTTCACTGTTTCATTCTTGATTATTAAGAATCCGTTGAAAGTACTGCATGTGTTTTCTCGTTTAATCAAGACTTGTAAAATCTCGTGAACTAGAAATTCCATACTCAATCCACAACAACAACACTTTACTACTTAAGATCCAACAAATCATTTTCACTTCATAATACACGTTTACAATGGAAACGAAGATACTTATCTTCATGTTCAGATTTAGAGAACGAACTCCATGAACAAATCACTGCACTCAAAACAACCACGTCAACGTCTCGAAAGGAAGACTTTACACTAACTGTCCATTGTTTCGAACGAGCATTTTCACACTCTCTCATACTGACGTCAGAATTTTTCAGTAATGAGTTTGGATCGCAAAACATGAATAACTTAGAAAAATCAATGGGACCCAACAAATTGAAATACTTCACGGAAGGATTCCAAGTCTGCTGCTAAGTAGTAAATTCAAAGTGCGTTTGGACAATGGCACCTAAGATAGAGATGCTCAAGTCTGATCCAATTATGATCTAATATGCTCGATGAACTAGGCGAGACTCAAAGACTACAACTCGCAATGGAACCATCAAACCTTCAGGAAGCAAATAATTCAAAAACAAAGACTCCATTAGAGCATAGCAATGTATTGTTAAAAAAGCACTTCATGAACAAGAGCTTTCAGAATAGGTTGAAAAGGTTTTGATTGAAAGAAAGTTAGCAGATACGAGAGTGCAAGATTTCAAGATAAATGCATCAATGCTAGTATTGGCTGAGAAAAAGATTTGAGCAGTGGGATTGTATCAGACAGAGGGAATGACAAGTTATATATCAAGGCAACACATCAAGAATTAAAAGCAGCATGTCAGGAATAGAATGCAATGATAAAAGCACTTCTAGGGATGATACGGATATCATAACCATCCTATGACACAGAACCGAATGGTTTGAGTAACTATATACTACTAGAATTTAAATGTTTTTGCTGTTGAAACTCAATCAGTTTTGAGCAACCATAATCCATAGGATCACACGTGTAATGGAAAAGGATGATAGTAATGTCATTCCCGATTCACCAAATATGTGTGATAATGATAATCAGGCTTACCAAACTATTGAAGCATGTGATGATGAGCCTGTTGCGCTTGCTAATTTAATTGCAAATCTAAAACTTGACATTAATGAAAACAAAAAGATTCAAAAGCAAACGCATCACTGACTCAAGAATTGAAAGAGTGTAAATCTAATCTTGAGGAGACTAATAGAACTCTAGGGGAGTCTAATAGTACTTGAGATAGCTGCCTAAATTGCACTTCAAACAAACCGACAGAGCTTGAGAAGTACAGAGGCTTTTAATGATCGTACATTTGTGAGATATGACATACATGAACGAAAGTTAAATGAAACTCAGGACTATTATACTCAAAAAGAAATTGACATAAAAGACGTTTAAAACATTAAAGCTAATGAAATTTTAGTGACAAAAAGAAGAACACGATGAGTTTAGTCAAACAGAGTTTTTTAACAAAGTCACATTACGAAAGTCTGGTCAAAGAGAAAACCAAGGTAATAATGGATTTGAAACTTAAAAAAGAAAAAGACATTGACAAAATGATTATGGGTCACTGGAAAAGAAAATAATGTTATTTAAATAAATTGTTTATAAAGGAATCAATCAATTCAACCATTGCATATGTGGTAGCTCCCAAAGTGCTCGAACATTCAATGTAACCAACTTGTGTAATCCAATGTACCTCAATGAAAGCTCAATCTGAAAAGCCTGTTTGTATGAGATTCCCATATGATACTTCTGACATAGCAGAACAGGATTCGTCCTAGATAGGGAAAAGACCTTGACTCTTGAAAAAGAGCGTAGATCAAAATTGAATAAAGACTTAGTGAAACCTTATGATTACACAAAGCAAAATAGTCTTTATGAAATTCCTTAAAACATCGTCATGAGGAAATATCATAGATCAGTTGGCACAAGCAAAATGAAGTAAGAAAAATAAAAATGGTTAAGAAAAATCTTTTCGGTTAAATCTAAACCAAAAATTATTCAGAAACAGGGGGGGGTCGGTTTCTAACCTACGTTAAAATCAATTAAGTAAGAGTAGACAAGCTTATAATGTAATGACATAAATCATTTCAGAGAACTTGTTGATCAAGCTTGGGAGAAACATTCTCATGATCATTTTTGTGCACCGACTGCTCATGATATGGAAGTTTTAATCAAAACATGTTTGATGCCTCTTGCTCTAAAACACAAAATGATAGTTTCAGATTTGTAAGTGAACTTAAACAAGAAATGCATGCTGATTTAAAGTATGTTGAATCCCTTAAAAAATAAATTGACGAACTTGAATCTGATAAAGTAGATTTTAATCGACAACCTAATCAGAAATCATTGAGAAGATCAAATGAAAAGGCGTGGATACTAATTTTGAAAAATAATCAATCTTGAGGAAACCGCCTTTGCAACCAATCAAAAATCAACCAGTAGTAAGACAACCAACTGCGTATAAATCTGAACGATCCCAATTGCCAAGACATCGGTTTGCCTCCCATTGGTTTGTGTCGCATGTTATGACAAAACCATCACACCCATTCTTGGTCTCAAATTACGAAATCGTCTTTTCTAAGTCCTTTATGATGTGAATGACACCTGGCCCCTTCTAGAATAGCCCAGCATGTGTCAAATCAGTCACCAGGTAATCTGTTAGGCTCAAAAGACATGGTTTAAAACTACTACCTTAGAAGGAAGCTAAGAAAGAAGGCAACACATCAGAAAGAACAAGCCTTGAATACCAAACAAGTATGTGCAACAATCGTTGGATTACCAAACATTGCCAAATGGTAACAAACCAAAACCTAGAGGAACTTATAAATCAACAACCTATGGAATAGGCCACCAACTATGAGTAGTTCGTGTATCGAATAGAACTGATAACATAGCAAAACTACCTAGGAACAGAAAGCCCTTTCTTGAAGTTCAAAAGACAGTTGCATGTCCTACGATGCAAAAAGAGCATTACGGGGCAAATCACGATGAGTGCATCTTAAAATACCTCTCAAAGGTACATTCTCGTGCCTGCACAGAAAAAAGATGCACAATCCCATAAGACAACAAAATATGCCCGTAGAAAAGAAAAGTGATTCTAAAAAAACATGACAGTCAGATGCCCCATAGACAAATTTTCTACCAAATAAGTACCCTTATCCGCTATAGGTGGTAACTGAAGGAACAACGCCTCCTAGATCTGGTATTACATGGAAACCAACGGGTAGAATCTTTACTCGGGTTGGTCTTAAGTAGATTCTCATTAGAAAGCCAGTTGAAACCCGCTACAATACGAATGATAGTGCTTCACCATTATGAAAGGAAACACATAATCCTAAAACTGTTATTGTGAACTCTTCTTCTTTGAGCAGTACCTTCAATGGCTTCCTTCCGAACCCATCCTCATTAAAGGGTTAACTCTAATGTAGATAATCTATCAACATCTTCTTTGTATAAACATTCCATTTTTAATTACGTTAGAAAATATTTTTGAAAAAGAAAATACAAAAATATAAAATTTCAAAAAGAAAAATACAAAATTAAAAAATCTCAAAAAACAAATACAAAATCAGAAATTTTCAAAAATACCAAAAAGACTTCTTGGCATGTCTCTTGGAATCGATAACATTTACGTGCCTAGAAATGTCGATTAATATTGACACAGGCGTGTAATACGAAAGTTCGGAGCAATGGGGTTTCAAAAGTTTCAAAACATGTCATTTCTAATTTTTCTTTATGGTTTGTTATTAAATGTCAGATAAAAACCTGAACCTCAATGTAAAGGAAAGTGTACGTGTCAGTGCATTTATCCTCGACAACGAAAAGAGAAATCTTTTCGGTCATGAGCTAATATAACAAAACATTCCAAGTTTTGAGCTCATGGTAATGGCTTATGTGTAAATATCAGTACATAACCCAGACTTTAAAGAAAGAAAGGTTTTCGGATTTCTCTTGGTCCTTTCCTTCCCGTGCTTGGATTTGTTTGTGTTTGGCTTTCTTTTTGTTCCTTTTATTGAATATCCGTTTCTTGCACAATACAAATGCAAACATACAAATATAATGTATTTTTGGTATGTTTTTAGTCTTTTAAGTCCGTTTTAAATGGAGAATGGTATGTGAAAATTGACCCGCAAAAACTTACTCCTTAAAACTTATCTATATATGATATAAAAACATAGATAAATACATATCAAGGAACCAAATCCGCGAAATCAAAGAAACCGGAAGCAGTATAGAGTGTTCCCGGGTCGTTATGTCCCAACGAGGCTTGAATGGAAAAATCGAGAAACGATTGATGATTGGTGTTTGAATATGACAAGGATAAGATGATGAATTGGCACTAACACTGAATAGGCAAATGCATATAAAAATAAGCAAAGAAAATAAGCTAGGACAAGAATAAAAGCTAGGAATGGCAAAAACACTTAAAACTTTTACACTAAGGCACAAATAAGCTCAAATAAACTTAAGACAAATTAAATAAGCTAAACTAACTCTAAATAAGCAAATACAAAAAGCAATTAAGCTAAATTAAACAAGATAAACACAACAGTACTAACAATAGTACTAACAGTATTAACTACCAGTTTTAACTGACAGTACTAACTTGGAGTTAGTACTGCTAGCTTTAAGTTAGTATTGTTAGCTTAAGGTTAGTACTGTTAGCCTTAACAAAACACGATTAAATAAGAAATAAGCAAATAAGCTAAAACATATATTCACCTAACCTTAATAAGCACTTAGTAATAAGAATAAGCAACTAGAATGAACTAAAATGACAAATAAGCTAAAAAACTAAAACTGATAAACTATTGAAAATACTTTGAAAAGGAAGATAAGCTTAAATAAGCTTACTCCTAAAAACAGTAAAGGAAAATGGTTTAATCTATTCTATAAAGCTAAGAAAAACTTAAATAAGCAGATGAGCTAAAATGAACCACCAGTACTAACACTTTTAACTGACAGTACTAACTTGGAGTTAGTACTGCTAGTGTTGAGTTAGTACTGCTACCTTTGAAATCCAAGAAAATGAACTAGCAGTACTAACTTGGAGTTAGTACTGCTTGATTCAAACAGCCCTTAAAAATCATTTTTCTTTCAAACTGATTAAAAACAGATTATTTATTAACAAAATAAACACTTATGAGCAATTTTAATTAAGAATAAGCACTTAAATAAGCTGGAATGGCCTAGCAGTGTTAACTCAAAACTAACAGTTTTAACAAATGAACTAACAGTATTAACTAAGAAAGTGTTACAAACTATTTTTAAACTAACAACTAAGCAAGATAAGCACTAAACATCATAATAAAGTATTCATAAGCAAATATAAGTGATAAATAAGCACAATAAGCACTTCTGCAGTAAATA
>BQNB010118084.1:11020-21057 GCA_026074375.1 Tanacetum coccineum | reverse complement strand
ATGTGTTTGTTTCGGAACCTAGTTTTGAAGCATCATCATCCGGGGATATTAGTTCTACGGAATCAACTCATGTTACTCAACCACGCCATCATCTCGGGAAATGGAGCAAGGATCACCTGCTTGAAAATATCATTGGCAATCCCTCTTGATCGGTATCCACCAGAAAACAACTTGCAACTAATGCCTTGTGGTGCTTGTATAACTCTGTACTGTCAAAAGTCGAACCAACGAACTTCAAATCTGCCATTACTGAAGACGGCTGGTTTCAAGCCATGCAAGATGAGATTTACGAATTTGATTGACTTTAAGTATGGGAATTAGTACCACGACCCGACTATGTCATGATTATAGCTCTCAATTGGATTTACAAAGTTATGCTTGATAAGTATAGTGATGTTCTAAAAAACAAGGCAAGGTTGGTGGCCAAGGGATATTGACAAGAGGAGTGAATTGATTTCGAGGAATCCTTTGCTTTGGTGGCACGCATCGAGGCTATACGAATCTGCATCGCCAATGCAGCAAGTAAAAACATGACCATCTATCAAATGGATGTCAAGACAGCATTCCTTAATGGCGAACTAAAGGAAGAAGTCTATGTTTGTCAACCAGAGGGTTTCATTGATCCAGACCATCCAATACATTTTTATCGTTTGAAGAAGGCTTTGTATGGTTTAACGCAAGCTCCTCGGGCGTGGTATGACACCTTGTCATGATTTCTTCTAGACAACAAATTTTCCAAGGGTGCAGTTGATCTGACATTATTCACTCGAAAAACAGGGAAACATATTCTTCTTATTCAGATATATGTAGATGATATCATATTTGCCTCGACCGACCCTAAAGCATATGACATATTTTCCAATGAGATGAGTTTAAAATTTCAAATGTCAATGATGGGACAAATGTCGTTTTTCTTAGGATTACAAGTTTCTCAAAATCCCGAAGGCATTTTTATTAATCAATCAAAATTTGCTCTTGAAATTTTAAAGAAATTTGGGATGGATTCGTATGACCCTATTGATACACCCATGGTGGATCGACTTAAACTGGATGAGGACCCCTTAGGGATTCCAATTGACCAGACTCGATTTCGTAGTATGGTCGGCTCCCTAATGTATCTCACTGCCAGTAAACCCGACCTTGTATTCGCTGTATGCATGTGTGCTAGGTATCAGGCTTCGCCTACTAAAAAGCACCTTGAAGTACTTAAGCGGGTCTTTCGGTATCTCAGAGGAACCATTAATTGGGGTCTTTGGTATCCGAAAGACACTGCTATGGCACTAATGACCTATGCTGAAGCAGACTATACGGGTTGTCAAGGCACACGAAGAAGTACGTCAGGAAGTGCTCAGTTCCTTGGAGATAAACTAGATAGCTGGTCCTCAAAAAAATAGAAGAGTACTGCGATCTCCACAACAGAGGCTGAATACATTGCCATGTCTGGATGTTGTGCTCAGATACTTTGGATGAGATCATAGCTTACAGACTATGGCTTTGTCTTCAATAAGATTCCCTTGTATTGTGACAATCGCAGTGCCATTGCGCTCTGCTGCAATAATGTCCAGCACTCCCGGTCCAAGCACATTGACATTCGACACCATTTTATTCGAGAGCAAGTTGAGAAAGGCGTGGTTGAATTGTACTTCGTGACGATGGATTATCAGCTCGCGGATATATTCACCAAAGCATTACCAAGAGAGCGGTTCGAATTTCTACTCCCGCGTCTTGGAATGAAGAGTATGTCTCCGGAAACCCTGAAACGTCTTCAGGAAGGAGAAGAGGAGTAAAGGATGGTCCTCCTATATCCTATGTAAATATGTATATATATCAAATCTTAAAAAGAAAATACAAAAATATAAAACCTACAAAAACCATAAAAATCAGAAAATAGAAAATACCAAAAATAGTTTTTCAAGACATGTCTTCCGTTTATCGATAACATTTACGGTCCTAGAAATGTCATTCAATAATGACACGGGTCTTTAAATGAAGCTCGAACGGAAGTTCAAACTTTTCAAAACATGTCTTAATGGCTTGCAGTTATTTCAGACTGCAACCCGCTTTTCAAATTGAGGAAAGCATGTCGCCAAAAAGACGGCTGTTCCTAACAACGGGTGATTCAGTTCTCCCGGGCATGGGTTACTTTATATCCATGCAACCTCGATCTAATGTACGCTTCAGTGCATTATTTCTTGATCCAGAAGAGAAGTCTTCTTTTTATCCAAATAATTTTCCGTCTATGATTCTTCATAAAATTATTTGTGTTACCAACGGTGGAAAAGTGTTGTTTGAAAATCAATCAAACTTGAACTTTTCAAAATTTGACGCTGAATCAACGACTGCAACTCTCTAAATAAAAAACGAGTCATTGATTGAGGGGGAGAGTGTTTTTCAAATTTACGACATCTAACGGGCATTTTAATTCATCAAATATTTCATTGGTAAATGGTTTTTGTATTGATCGGGTTTATAAATTGAAGGGGAGTTAAAGTCTTATTAACTCAAAAGGCCAACACTGTCAATAATGTGTGAGTTTAGAGACTTATGTGCAATTTGCTAAATGATTCCTATGCTTATATAAATATAAGGTCCATTTGTGCCAGTTTTGAAACTTAAATAAAACCTTTTTGTGTTGTTCTATTAACCTCATTAGGAAGTTAAGGGACCATTCTTGACAAGTCATGAAACCTTAAATGTATAAATAGGGGGCCAGCGAGTTGTCCTGGTCAAACCTTCCAAATTCAGTAAACCCTTTCTTTCAAAACAGCCACCTCCTCCACCTCCTCCAGCAGGCGCATCTGGTGCTCTAGGTACTTCAGGAGCATTGAGGTCTTCTCAGTTGCCACCACCTCCACCTCCTCCATCTACTGTTACATCTGTATCTACTCCGCAACATGGCTATAAAGTTCTAAGTTCATCGAAGACTACAACCTCAGCTCAACAATCTATGGCTTGGACCACATCTAATACTAGATATGAGTCAACTAGCATCGCATAGGCTCAAGAGCTATCTCCTTCAGATGATCTGATGCGTGATGACTCCGTTCCCGATGAATAGGTACAGGTATCTGATGATCAAGACTCTGGGGATGATCACACACCAGCAGCTGCTGACTTAATAAAAGACTGGTGGAAGCCTTTACCTGAAGAGGAAAGACCAGCGACTCCTGAACCCGCTTGGACCATTCTTCCTTCCAGTGTGTCAGATGTAGAGAACAACTGGGAGTCTGCATTAGCTTCAAGCTATGAACCCTCTGCTGAGAACTCCTTGCTTGCAAAGACTGGCGACATGACGAATTTCTTGAATTGGTACTACCGTCAAATAAACAAGTCCAAACTTACCTAAGCCGACTTTGAAGGGCAGACATATGAAGTTGTCAAGGTCTTTTATCCAGATATCATTCACCTTCAGTTTCAGATGGAGGGGTGTCACAAGATGCTTACAGATTAGGTTGACTGGGCGAATCTAGAAAGAGATCAAGTCAGAATCAATGTGAACTGACCACTGCCCCTCGGTGGTCCTCTAGGTTATGTCACTATTCAAACAGAATTCTTCTTCAACAAAGATCTGGAATATCTGAGATTTGGCAACAAGGGAAGCATGCTTGTATTGTCAATCTCTAAGATGAAGGCTACTCGTTATCCTGACTTTGGTCTTGAACTGCTAGTGCCGGAACAGATGTGGATTGAAGAAGTATGCACCTATGACATAAGTTCCAAGTATGGCATCGCTCACTGGTGGTTTAATCGACATAAGTTCTACATTGACATACATGACTCTCCCTCGTATCGTAAAGAAGTCCGAACACACATGCGGATTCTCAGTGTAGTCCGAATCAAAGCCTACTCACGATACGTGTATGACTATTTGAGTGAAATTGTTCTCCGAAGTGCTGACTTCCAAGAACACACAATTGCTAAAAAAGATTTCAAGAACTTGTATCCTAGTGACTTTGAAGACTTGAATCTGCTCCTTCTACAAGGTCATCTCGATCATCTTTCTTTTTCATGACAAACGGATGTTTTATTCACGGCTGTCAAGTTATGGACTCGAAACTTAGTGATTCGACAACGGGGGGTGGTTGAAGTTTTCAACTCCGGTAATTGAAAGCTACAGAACGCAAATGAACTCACTACACCAGATGGGATTTCAGGCTGATAGTTCAAGCATGATTATACCATCATTGAGTCTCCTCGAGCAGTAGTGTTCCCAGTCAACAACAATGAATGAAAGATCATGCGGTTCAACGAAATATACAAGTTTAGTGATGGCACGTTGACACGTATTCTTGAAGCACTGGATTACAGAGTCAAGGAATTCAAGATCAAGCGGCTCAATCCGGGTATGAATACGCGCTTCTGGACTGTAAAGGACGTGACAAGGACAAAGAGTTCATTACGCAATTGAAAGGCGACTAAAGATAAAGAAGGTACACCGGAACTGATGCTTTGTTGGTAGACGTGTTCGTGATATTGACTACAGACTTCTTCAGAGAACGGAATGATATCGTCATTCCATTTAAAAGGTCAATATGCATGTGTAGTAATTGTAAACTTTTGTACATTAATAGTTATATAGTTATCAGAAATTGTTATGTTCCAGTTACGAATTTATTCTGAGTTTCTCGTTAAACTCTAAATCATTTATAAAATCATCATAACTGACACTAACAGACTCCCTCACTAATGGAGGGGAAGGCATAAATAGGTCCAATATTGGCTTGTATTTAATCTGACCACACTTCCTCCTAAATTTTTCTAACATATTTAAATACAATTGAGATCCTAAATCTCAAGGGTTGAAATTTTGATCAGGGGAGAGAATGTGATTAAATAAGAATTCTGATAAAAATGTGATCTTTTTAAGACTCAAGCAGGTACTCCTCCCTCTATGTGCCAAACTATTTTGAATATCGATGCACTTGTTGAGGGGGAGCATTTCTAAAAGATTCAAAACAATCAAGGTACAAAGAGCTTTGATATTTATATCACAAGTACCTTGGTTTGTATTTTTCAAATGGTTTATGGCAAGGTGAACTGTACCAAAAGACCGACCCTGTAATTACTTTATTGGAGTTATAAGGATGGTAAGGTTAGGTACTCGTTCCCATGATCCCGCCAGAGCCGGAGGGATCTACCCAGGGACAATCCACTAGTTAGTGTAAAAGTCCTAGGTATGATTACAAAAGGAGTATTGTGAGAATAAGGGAATAGTGTGGACTGAGATGGAGCTAGTACTGGAACATACCCAACAAGGTATTAGTAATGAAGTCTCGGTAAGCACTGAAGGGGTTGAAGAATGAAAAAGAAATGTTAAGATAAAGGGTGAAAAGAAAGCAGCCCTCCTTAAACATTAGGCAGAAACCGGGTCACTACATATGCTGTCAGAATCACATGGTTGATTGCTGACATTGAAGACAAGTATCATGGACCCAGTGATACGCTGCACAACCCTCCCTAGCCACTCAAGATCCCTCAAAGGATTCTTGTTTCATTTCTCACAGAGATCAATACATTTCTATCATCTCTCTCACTCTGAGTTAGATGATATTGAAAAGGTGGCAGTCCGCTCCAGCCTCCGACTACTAAAACCAAAAATGCAACATAGAGTCCAAGGCCATAATCATCCATAAATCTCGTTAGGACACTAATACAAACTATGCTTGCTCATCACACACTGTGATTACAAGTAAGATTTTAAGAGTCCTACGCATTATCCTCGTGGTATTGCCAGAACATCCGAGTGATACGAAAGTACTCACAATGAAGATGGAAATCCTTCTAGAGCCAACATCAAACAAGCTCTTGGTAGGTGACATGTGAGATCCACTATGGATTAAACTTGTGACAAATGGAAAGCAACAATGGTGCGATTCTTTATGAATCAAACTTGTTCCACAGTAGTGACTTTGACGATAGTTTTGAAAACCTTTCGATGTGCTCAACAATTGTTTTTCGAGCACATTGACTGTGTATATCTTTCAAAACAAATGTGTTTCTGATGAAATTTGATTTTCTGATATAAAATCGTCGATGTGTCACAAAAACTCTTTTCTGAGTGACACACGATTGACTTTCAAATCAATTTTTCATTAATCAGTGGGTTTCTCAATTCACTGGTTCACTCACTCTGTGCTTTGTCTACTTTAAGATGCTCCGGATTTAGAACGGCTACACAGCTGCAAAACCCTGTCAAGGAGATTCTTCAAAATTATACCTGATCACAGGCAGTATTCATACTGAATAACGGGGAACCGTAGTTCTTGCAACCTTATTCAATGAAAGTGAACAAAGACACTCTCGTTTGTTTATCACTAACAATTACTTACAGGAAATTCCTGACGGTAGACGGTAGCAGCTGATGGCAAGAGACATGTCAATTCACAACCCCATGCTCACACTTAAAATTCTATTTCAAGACCTCATAAATAAACGAATGACCTATAATCACAGCTTTCGCACTCTGCTGAATACAATCATGATCCAGAAAAGTGTGAGATTCGTTCTGAAGGTCACAACATCACATGAAGGCAATAACACCACAAGGATGATTTGGAGATTTACTGTGGCTGATGATCTCAAAGAATGCTCAAAGATCACACAAGTCAAAGGAACTACGCTCAAAGACTACTACAATATGTACAAAGAAATCAATGCATAAAGAATCAAAGACTACGAGTAGAACACAAGAAATAGATAGCTGGGCTTAATTTTGTATTTTCTGGGGTGACCTCCCTTAGGGGGAGATTGTTAGATATTAGAAAAAGACTCGGTCACCCCGTGTATTTTTCCATTTATTGTTGCTCATAGTTAAGTAATTAATGTATAACATTCGGTAATGGGTCGGGTATTAAACCCAACGTGTAAGCCATCTACCAAGGCCTAGGCCAGTTTTATTGTAAGTATAAAATCCTCTTCCATGCCATGGAAGAGGTGGGTTAGTCATTTCATTTATACAAGTTTACTTTCTCACTCTAGAAAGCTCTCCCTCACTTTCTCTCTCTAGAACTTGGCTAATCCTCTAGTCATTCGATTATGTTATGATTTCCAATATCCTACACCTTTAATCCTCTTAAAATAGGAATAGACTTATTCTCTTATGAATCCCCCGCATGCCTAGAGTTTGAACAAAGAACTAGGTCCTATGGCACTCCTAACCCACAGGATGAAATAGCAAAACCAATTAGTTTTTCACCAGATAGAAGAGGATTAGTTAAGAGATGGCATGTATGCAAACCCATACATGTAACCTATGATGATGGAAGTGGTGAAGATTGTGGGATGTGGCCGACATGTGACCCTGACTCAAAATTCTGCTTGGGATATAATGAAGTCTTCGGGGTAAATGAGCAGGGGTCACTTAGGATGTCGATATGTTTTCGCGATCATGAAAGACGAACCATGAAAGGGAGTTACATGGGATTTGCTGACTTTCTTCAGGTACGTTATGGCCAACAGAAAATCGATGATACAACACGGGAACGAAGGTATTACGAATGGGTAGCCCAAAACTATGAGTTTAGTAAACATCGGACCCTTACATCGACAAACTTGAACGATCATTACCCTTACAATACAAATGATCCAATACCAACACCATAGGGACATCGGGAACAAGGAGATGATGAACTGCGACCTATAAGGCCACGTCCATGTAATTATTCATTTGAAGAATGGATGAAAATCAGGATTGGACATAACAACCTACATGAATCTGATCGTGAATTTATTTTCAACGAATGGATTCTTGATAGTTACGATGTTGAGGAGGAATATGCAAGGGAGATTGGTGACCCATATTCCAGGAGATTTGACGAATATAACAGGGTGTTCAATAATGAGATTGAACATTTATCAAATGAGTACATTTTAAGAATAGGAAAGAAAGGGTATGTTCTGGACGATGTATGGGAAAAATGTCAACAAAACTACAAGAAAACCAATGAAGCATGGCACGACGAGGCATACGAGGAGGACGAAATGTGGCGAATTGGGGACGAGAAGACCGACTACGATCCCCCCTATGTTAACGTTAAAACTTTTGAAGTAAAAAAATATTCTTTTAAAGGAGGACGTAGTTTTATATGCATTACTGATCGTGAGGACGAAGCCCTACCATTAGGGCGTATGAATGGAGCACGATTTAAAGCTATGATTAGGAAAGAGCTAGAGGGCAATAAGTATGTTCACGAAGTAACATAGAAGGGGCATGAGTCTAACTTAAAGACTCGTTAATAAACAAAAGTGCTTGTCGGGAGACAACCCGTCCTTTATTTAATGAAATTTCCTTTTTGCATTAGTTGGTTTGCATGTTTCTTACTTTGTTTTGCAGAATCCAGAAGCTAGGAGCATTACGAGACCGTCTCGACTTAAAACATGTGGTAACATGCTAGAAATTGCAGCAGTTAGGGCGTAAAAACTTAGTTTACACCGAAACCATTATGTTATACGTAACCCATTTCACTGTTTACGACGTAACATCTTAAAAAACTTAAAGATTTACCACTTGATTACGACTTAACCCATTCTACGGTACACCGAAACCTCCTCTAAATCCTAAAACTTTAGTTTTAGACATGTCTAAACAGAGTATACATAATGGACTATTTGTGGTGTAAGGTACTATTGGAAACCCTCACGCGACTAAATTCGTCCACGATGGGCCACCAATGGTTTAAAAAGGCTTGTTGCATATGCTAAATGCAACCGTGATTCCTACGAAAGTGAGTTAGGTTTGTATTTTCTGTACACTTTATAATTCTTGTAGAACGATTGCATGTTTTGGTTTGTTTTGTGATCACGAGGGAAAAGAGAGCTTGCGAGAAGACGGAAATAATCTAAAAATTTCCGCCAAATTTCAAACTTTGAAGCAATGCTTAGGGAGTTTCTGGTCTTAGTTCTACTTTTTCTTTTTTATTTCATTTCCTTAATGTTCAATAGGAACATTGTACAAATCAAGTGGGGGATGGGATTAGAATTAATACTTGACGTATGTTTTGCCTTCGATTTTCTAGTTTTCTTTGAAAATTATGCCAATTTTAAAATTTTTGACAAAATTTTCTTAAATAACTAGAATTAATCTTTACTGAATGCACATTACCCTTTATTACTTGGTGAGATTTAAGCCTAATATTCCGTTTCCATCCTATTACTCAAAGATCCACCAAAATATTGAGTGTGCCAGTAGTATTGTAGACTTTAGAACTTGGCATGTACATCATTTCGAGACCTAATTGATTAGCAGGAATAGATAGTTCAAGAAGGCAACACTTAGGAAATCACCCATATAGCCTATATGTGTGCGTTTATCGACTTATTACACTGACTTGTCGACCTCCCGTGATAAACCCTTATGTTGCACTCATTAATTAGTGCAGATACCCCTAGATCACCCATGTGAGCCAATCCATGTTTTCAACCTACTATATATGTTTTGTTACACCATTTCACCTTAGCCTACCCTATAGTCTTTATTTTTATTTGTGTTAAAATCTCTGGCTACTTAAGTCCATGGTTCGGGGGAATGGGAACGAGAATTATATACTTTCGTGGAAGACCAATCAGTTATGATCTATCAAGACCCCCCTGTACTACCACTTTCGACATTGTTTATCTCAAGTGGGGGGATGTACGTGTAATATCGAATGTTGCAAGGGCAATAATTAAAGATATAAACCCCTGTAGCATTTACATATTTACCATGAAGACAAGAGGGTGCAACAAATGGCCACCCATGTGCTAAAAATGTAAAGATGGTGCAAAATTAAAAAAATAGAGCTACTAGCCCATAATTGAACCAAAACAACTCTGTAAAATGGAGCTAGTAGCCCATTATTACACCAAGTTATACCGATACTTATGAAGAATGGAGCTAGTAGCCCATTATTGAAGATCAAATTTTCAAACTTTGACTCTTGGACCCATGGATGGACAGTAGCTAGTCATGACAACCTTAGATTACTTTAGACTATTTGTTTTGTGTTTTTACATTATCAACCATTAAATGTGTATCCTATGTCTATCCTAACCCTTAATCA
>BQNB010118083.1:0-15432 GCA_026074375.1 Tanacetum coccineum | reverse complement strand
CTCACTTCGGGGGAGATTGTTAGCCTCAATTTTATTGAGTCAATAAAGGAAGCTCGTTCCCGTGTTCAAGACCTCACTTCGGGGGAGATTGTTAGCCTCAATTTATTGAGTCGAACAAGGAAGTTCGGTCACTCTACGATGGAGCTTTGGTCTTTAATTAGTTAACGTTGTAATAGGATAATATCGGGAATCGGGCTCGATAGATAATCTAATATTGTATATGTTTCGGGTTTAATCCCAAGCAAAACCCGAGCCCGGGTCCTAGTTAAATATCCCGCGCGTACCTTTAACGCGACGGGGTATATAAACTCTTTTCTATTTAGAAAAGAGAAGTTGTTAAGTTGTTGAAAATATCTAATAATATTTTTTCTCTTTTCTCTCTCATTTCTCTCTCCTCTTTCTCTCTCTAAACAACTCAATCTTTCTTTCTCATTTCTAGTTCGATTTCGTGAACGATTGTGTGAAGTGAAGTGTTAACGGGATCCTACATCATATACATATGAATTTTTTTTAATAGCCATATGAATTCTACTTAACAAAATGACTAGTTTTTAGTTGGTCATTATTGAAACCACCAGCGCGTAATACAATAATATAATCACATGAATATAGCCTTGTGAGTTGTGAATAAATTCATTGTAAACTAATGAGGCCGCGCAAAAAGATTTCTTAAATAATTGGAGAACTTGTTGAGATTTCAAAAAACCGCAAATCAAACTACCTTGCCTTATAATAAACTTAAAAGTTACTGTATAAGGCAAAGCAAGCACAATTAGCGGTTTAGGAAACTTCAACAAAGCCTAATTTTTGTGAGACCCTCACCTCCCTATTTATTACCAACTTCATTTACTCAACTTTTCTTCACACTCCGATGTGGGATACCAACGAAAATCCCTTTTAAAACACAAAGTGTGTTAATATTCCTCAAAAATTTCCACCACAACAACATCTAGTTTCAATCGACTTAATCTTCTTATCGATTGTGGTTGGAACGATCACTTTGATGCTCAACTCCTCATACCTCTTTTCACGTCTTTGTTTTCACCAATATTACTCGTTAGAATAACTATAATAACAATAGTAACAAAGTTTCCTACAAGAACACGACCTGTAAAGTAAAGACCTCCAATTTGATACGCGGTCATTTATTCCGAATCATAGTTAGAATAGACTCAAATAAAATTTAATGAACATCCAAGGATCACTCTCTCAAACATTTTGCAAACGTTATAAAACTATAATCGAAATCTAGCCATCATCTGCTTAAAACCCCATGGCGTACGCCAACAAAATTTTGCAAGACTAACAGAGCTTAAGTACCTAATATCCGCAATTCCACACTCATTGACCATAACAAAATTAGCTTAATACACATAATGCGTACGGTCAAGTTTTCATAGCCTGTTAAGCAGTAGCAACAACAATAAACCAAAATGAAAAAAAAAGAGACTAGATCGACTGATGATTACACAATCAACACACACTCTCAATAAGAAAATACTTGGTTCGTTAAAAAACTCGCTAAAATAAAAAACTTAGATTCCATGATTTCATCATTAACATACAAAATAGAATTCTAATCAATCAACCTACATACTTGAAAAGAAAACTACACAACATTTACAACATTTACACAACATTTATAAAACAACACAATAACAACGATAAAAACCTAATAAACACAAAAAAACTCCTAGAAGAGAACTTATTATGTGTCATAAATGACATGTTCAAGAAACATATGAAACTAAGAGTAGTTACTTTACATGCGCTATATATTTTTTAAAAGTTAGTATAATGTAGTTGTCTTAATTTGTCTTTCCATAGATAATTAAAGCGACAACGAGCGGAAAAAGGTCGCGGAAAGAAGTTGCCCCGCCGCAACGCGCAGGCTAATTCTATCCGGTTTGTACTAATTTTGAACATTTTTGTAGTATTTCAAACTTTTTGTAACATACAAAGTTCAAGTCAATATCTTCTTTTAATGCAATATTCAATCGTTGTTTAAAAAGGATAAGGAAACAACAAAATTTGATGTTAGGGATAGAGAAAGTGAATAAAATTGAAGGCTAAGGAACTCGAAGATCATCCATATCATGTTTTAATCATTCGGCATTACCAGTGATATTGTCAAAAGTTAGAGATTGTTTATAACTTGCATGATACTTAGAAAAACCTTGCGTGCAGAGTCACTCGATTTTCTGTCGATAACTCCCTCTCATTACACACACGTATTACAAGATACATTGAGTTGTTTCAGCATCAAAAGTGCTTGATCGACTTAAATGTTGAAATTTCGTTTCTTTGTCATACATTTTTACTTGTTATTGAAAAAATATTCGTAATAAGTAAACAACTTACACTTTTGGATAAGTCACGAGTGTGGATAAACGATCATCATCTATACTACAGTATTTCACACGATCGAGTACCCTATTTCTTCTCGTATTGTTCCATGGACGTGTTATTAAGCTTCTTAAAATTGTTCATGATTTTAAGCATGTCAAGAGAGTTGCAATTCTTGCAAGATTCTGGTAGCTTAAAGTTCAAAGCCCATTTTTAGAAAGATATATCACAGGCAATGAATTCTGAGAAAATTCACCAAAAACATTGTATTACATAACAATAAAGGACTTTGGATAGATTGTAGAAGTATAAATAACTATCAAAAACGTTGGTGTGTTAATCTTTGTTTAAACCACACAATCTTTTGCAAAATCTAATTTTGTTAATAAGGCTTTGTAGCTTGTAAGGGGCTCTTAGACATTTCAACCAATCCACTAAAAATGGTCAATTTCTAGCCATTTTTGTTTCAATACTGTGTCAAACAATAGTTTAGAGTCGTCTAAAGTAGAGTCGATCACAGTCTGAAAACCGAATCGGACTAACAACCGATTTAATCCAAAACACGGGACCAAAGACCGTATCAAAATGTTAGGTCAATGTCTAGCTCGGTCCAGTTTAACAAAGTATAATAGCCGGTTTTGCTAAAGATCGAACTGGACCGAAAACACAGGTTCGGTCCGGTCCATGATCTGTTATGTTGTCTCAAGTATACTTTAATGCCTATGGACTCATAATCCGTGGTATCAAAAAAATTTAGATAACACAGATTTTTAATCATTCAATTGGCAATAATCCGTGGATTATTATTATTGTTTTCGGGTGAAACATGCTCGAACGATATCAAATTAATCGTACACATTAACACCCAACAGTGTAATCTTTAAAGATATAATTACATACTTGGACATTGCTAAACAATTTGCAAAAAATTAACCAAATCAAATAAAATTTTAACTAACAATATAAATCCATCAACTAGTTTATTAATGGTTGAATTTGATTGTTTTTTCTTAAAAAATTCTTTAACTTAAGAAAAAACTTTCAAACACCCCATTTATAAAATATTTAAACTTGATTGTGCAAGTCATGTCTAATTCATAAAATTTCAAACAACTAACCTATTTTGAATGTGAGCCTGTATAACCAACTCTATTTAGCCAAAACAACAAACACCCCTCACAGGCGACTGACAAAAAATAAGAATCACCTTGCGTGAGAACGAAAAAGTTATGGGCCCCCTTATTTGACCGTTCCACCTTTTATTAAAAAAAAAAATCAAACTATCATCTTTTTACCTATTTAAACACTCATATCTTCACATTTTACCACATCTTCTTCATTTTTATATATTCTCTCCAATATTATTTTCTACATCTCCGATATCTAATTTCTTATTTTCTACAAAAATGTCTCAAGACAAAACTCCCCAAAACAACAAACAACGTCAACGCCGAAATATCGAAAACTCTCCCCCGACAACCGATGGCACGTTTTCTCTCGGAAACCCATCACCGAACCCACAAATGAACTTATTACGACGACAACCATACGTTTAAGTTTATCTATGTGTTGTTTTTAATTCCGTACGTTTAAGTTTATGTATTGTCTTTAATTTATGAATAAAAGTCTTAAATTTATGAATAAAAGTTTTTAGTTTCGTACGTTTTACGTTTTTAATTTCGTACGTTTACGTTTACATTGATATTTACGTTTTATTAATAAAAGTAATTAAATAAAAAAATAGGTATGAAAGGTGAGGTGTGATGACCAAAACAGTTGAGTGGTGAGGTGTGGTGAGAGGAGAGAGAAAGCTGAGGTGGCACTGATGTGGCGTGGTGAGGCTTGGTGATCACTACTTCTAGCCTTAGGTGACTCTTCTTCACTGTCGATGTGGGATACCAACAAAAATCCATTCTAAAACTACTGTACTTTTTACAACACTTTGAACTTAAAACCTAAAAAACACGTTATTCATTACTCCACTTTCTTTCTAGTGAAAAGAAAGCACAAGAAAAGGGGACATCGGTGTAGGTGACGCCATTATCTCGAGTATACAAAGAGAACCTGTTATCGTATTTAGTTTCGATTGATGAATTTAATCTTCTTATCAATTGCGGTTGAAACGGTCAGTTTGATCCCCAACTTCTTAAAAAACCCAAACTTTCAACACCCTAATTCTCACCAACTAAAAAACTCTAACTTTGAAACGGTAAAATTAAAAACGTCGCAAAATAAAAAACGTATCACTTACATGCACCTTCAAACGATTGTCATTCTTTTTTAACAGCTGAAACAACTCGAATTTTATTGACCCCTGCATGAGTTTCCATGTGTGTTTTATTTTTCTAGGTGTGGATGTGTGTGTTTCATTGTTTATCCCGCTTAACTATAGAAGATGACATATGACGCACATGGTTGGCCAAAACAATCGCGTTTAAGGCCAAAACAACGTCATTTTCGACACCTTACTCACAACCGGCCTAACCCAACAACAAAATGACGTCGTTTTTACCCTCTCAAAACGGTGTCGTTTGATTCGCTATTGTATATAAGGGAAAAGCCTATGACTCATAAACCGTTTTAGCTAAAAAATCTAGACTATTAATGCGACAATACAAATTATTAATTATTCAAAACGCGATATTAAGAGCTTAAGGTACCGTGAGCCATCATTGGTGTTTTCCCTCAAAACGCGACGGGACGACACCATTATCATACCGTCCCTCGCGTTTTCCCATCTCGCGCGCGTTGTTGCCAACCTAAATGGTCCGGGTTTCCCGCTTTTTTATATTTTATTTGTGTTATAGTGGGGTCCAGGGGTGCACGACGACACCAAAATGTGGTGTTATATGAGGGATGAGTGTTTTTGGTGTTGTGATGGATTTCTTGTGTTATGGGAAAAATGTTGATGTAACACCAGCGGGACGGCTCCAGGGTACCTAATACTCTAAAATAATCTTGCACATCAACACCCAACGGTGTAAGACTACCCTTAATAGTCACCGAAAAATACCCTCACTCACCGGACACCTCAACACTACATTATGTTTCTCTTTTCACCTTTTACCCTCACCCTCTCTCATAATTTACCATTATCAGTCACACCACTGACCACCCTCACTGGCCAAACAATTTTCTTATTAAAACTAAAACCTTTATTTTTCTTAAATTAGAAACGTTACATAAATAATTAAAAACATAAATGTACAGAATTAAAACCTAAACAGTCATAAACTATAAACCGTATACTTGTAGAAAATCTTAACCAAGTTTTTCAATGTAATGTTAAGATAATAGGCTGATGGTTTAGAGCAAAACACTGAAACATTATAAAGTACCAAAACAGCTCAAACGGTAATAGACTTTCCATGACCCCCCTATGTAAGGATTTTGTGATGAATTGTATGAGAAATTGTAACGGAAGGATCTCTGAGTGTTACTGTTAGCTCACCAAACGCATTCAACGTACACGACTTGATTAGTTCCAACCTTTTCAAGTTTCAAATTATTGCAAAAGGTTTTCATATCGCCAACACAACGACTTGTGATACACCCTTCAACATTTAGATACTGAACCGCGCTAAGCCATGAGCCACTCGTAAAATGAACATCCTCACTCACATCCGTAGATCATAGGTAAACGAGATATTATAAATTTAAAACATGATCTTAAAATGCATCAAGTCTTTGTCGAAAATCTAAATCGGTTTTTCATTTGAGTTTTTTAATTAATTTTGCAATAAAATTTGGCCATTTTCATTTTCTTTCTTTAAATATATTTAAATAATTAAATGAAACTAGCTAGTTGATACGCAAATTTAAATACACACATCAAGCCAAAATACACCTAATACGTAGTATTAGTTAGAGCCCGAAGTCAATCTAAATACACTCCTCTTGATATTTATCAAGGTTATATATAAATAGCGTAAGGCGTGGCGTGGCGACATGACCAAGCCTCACGTCTTTGCGAGCCATGACGAGTCATGGCGTTTTTAAGGCGTGATTGAAAGCGCCACAAAATATGAAAATATTTATAAATTTATATATTTATATCATATTACAACATATTGAGTTTACAAAAAGTGTCATACATAAGGAATAAAGTCAATAAACTATCTATGCATGTAATCTTTTTCATTTCTATATGAAAATACGATTTTTATCAAAATTAAATTCAAAAAAACTTTCGCTGCGCGCCTTTTAGAACCATGATATTTATAACAAACTCTACTTAACCAACTTTACTTCAGAGTCAATGTGGGATATACTTTCTACTTACAAACTTTGAACTTATAAGACCTAAAAACAAACACACACTATATCTATTACAGTGAAAAGAAAGGGTTTTCAGAAGAAGAAATGGGGACATCAGTGCAGGTGACGCCACTATGTGGAGTATACAACGAGAATCCGTTATCGTATTTGGTTTCGATTGATGGATTTAATCTTCTTATCGATTGCGGTTGGAACGATCACTTCGATCCCCAACTCCTTATTCCTCTTTCCAGGTCCATCTTTTTTTTTGTTCAATTAGGGCTCAAATAATAATGTGTCTTATTATTTTAACTTTAATTAATTTAGGGGTGTTTGTTTCAGCTTATATGCTTATTTGATTTCGCCTTATATTTCATAACCCTCAATTTTCCGGCTTATTTCGACACCCGCGGGCTTATATAAGTTTATTACCAGCCCATAAGTCTCATAGTAAGCCAGAAATTTGAGCTTGTGAAATATAAGCCGAAACAAACACCCCCTTACTTATTTATGAGGTGTTTGGATGTCTGTTTTAATATACCACTTGTATTATTTTCTGTATTGTTATGGACAAGTTTTTTAGCATTAATATATATATATATATATATATATATATATATATATATATGCATTGTTACCCAACTTATGAAACATGAAGACATCAGATCAGAGTTGCTCAACTTATAAACATTATACGCACTGAAATTTCGAAAATTGAAGCTTATATGTGGGCTTATGAGCTTATTTGTTATAAGCCTCAAATTTCCGGCTTATTTTAAGACTTATGGGCTTATATGAGTTTATTATATCATAATAAACTTATATAAGCCCACAAGTCTCAAAATAAGTTGGAAAATCGAGGCTTATGATTTATAAGCCCAAAATCAATTAAGCTCATAAGCCCGTATAAGCTTAAACAAACACCCGTTTGTTTCGGCTTATGGTTTATTTGGTATTGGACTTATGTTTCATAACCTCACTAATAAGCCACAAAAAGTGAGCTTATGAAACACAAGCCCAAAACCAAATAAGCCATAAGCCAGCAATATAAGCCGAAATTTGAAGGTAAGCGCGATCCATATTGTTACTGACGATATGCGAGTTTAACATTATTAGGTTAATATACGATTATACGCATTTGTCTTCCCGAACTTATGAAACACGACATTTGAGTCGATCAACATATAAAGTTTATATAGATTACTTAACTTATAAAAGTTATGCATTTAGATTACTCGTATTAGTACTGGATTTTTTTAAGAGTAAGCCTCATGTCATGTGTATTAACCCTTAGTAGTTATTGAGTTGTATGCTATTGTTTTCTCCACAAGCTTTTTAGGAACTAATATAAGTATGCTGTATGCTGTTTTTGCTGAATACACAGTTTAAGTAGGAAGTGGTGTTTTGGATGTGTGATTGGAGGTTCATTTGTGACTCTAAGTAAGGTCTGAGTTTGTTTTTTCATGTTTATGTCTCATCTGCGGAATAACTAGATTTTGCCTCTTATGTCTAAAAATAAACAACACGAACGTCAGCGCGCCTGCCGACATACGATGAAAAAACAAACACTACTTTTTTTAGAAACGTCTGCCCGCCTGCAAACATAAAAAGAAAAAACAAACACACTTTTTCAGATGCGTCGACGTCTAATCTAGCCTTTCAGAGATAAGAGGAAAAAAAATACTGTATTGAAAAACCAAACACAACTTCTGCAATAATAAGTTTCTAGAGTTAGGACTTGTGTATGATTAGTTTTTTGATTGGCTAGACTATATATTCAGTTTCGAACAATTGGTAAAAAGTTGTTAGTTACTTATTTATCCTATATGTTATCTAATACTAATTATCTAGGTAGTTTAATTATTTGCCACACTCGACACCAGTGAAACTGTGAGTTTATAACAGCGTCAGTTAACATATTTAAGCATCATCTCTTGCACCATGTTTTTTGTTACGAATGATTACTCGTTTCTTTTCTCCGACATATTTAGCAATTAAATGATCACTTTTTACATGCACCTGTTTAATGCCACTAAAAGTGTATATTGGGATCTGTTGTGTTTGTTGATATGTGCATAATTGTTGAAATTTTTTGCAGGTTTGCATCTACATAGATGCTGGGGGGGGGGGGGGGGGGGGGGGGGGGGGGGGGGGGGGGGGGGGAGGGGGGGGTGGGGGGGGGGGGGGGGGGGGGGGGGGGGGGGGGGGGGGGTCCTTTGTTGTCACATTCAGATACAATTGCTTCCTTGGGGCGTTACCATAATGCCATGAACAGTTTGTGACTACTGCTCCAGTTTATGCAAACAGCCGGTTTATATATTAGGTCCTATTAACTATTATGATCACTTTCTTTCCCGCACGGTGAAAACATCGCTCACTGGATACGTTTTTTGTTTGCATTATGTAAATATATCTTGATACATCTGTAGTAATTTGCCATAAAAAAAAAAAAAAAAAAAAAAATCAAAAGAATTCAGTTTTGGACTTTGGGTACCTTAAAACTAAGCACGTGAATAGCTTTCTAAAGTTTTGGGTATATGGGCACACCTATAGTCGTTTATGCCTAAAGGGGTATTGGTGCGCATCAAAGCGATGATTGATTATGAGTTTTTCATATTCACAGTGGGTGATTTACGCAAAAGGGATTGGTCAATTTATTTCTTATTGCGTAAGTTAAAATACGTACTATTGGAACTAGATAAGGAGTAGATGTAAGAAAACTGATTGAGATAAATGTTCAATTACATAAACTATACGTAGCTTTAGATAACTTGTTATCTCGTCTTGATCATAAATTGATTGTTAAATAGCCTCTAGTGAGCTATATATATTTAGCTATGATAATAATTATATCCATCACTAGTATCCTATCAGGGTATGGATATTCTGATGCAATTCATGCAAATATATTATTTGTTCTTACATCGATATCATGAATGTATTTTTTAGTTCGCTCTATTTCATAATAAGTGTTTGCTTGTGTAGCATACATTTGCTAGTGTTTATAACTAAGTCCATCTCTTTGCAGCAAGTTTCAGATTTTGATCTGTTCACACTGGATGATATTGATTCCGCTTTTCTAAATGTGACAAGATTAACCTACTCCCAGAATTGTCATTTATCTGGTGAGCATTTTTCTTTCTAATATCAGAATTTCAGGGTTTTAAACTTTTACCCCCAACAGCTCGTACATGGCTCAAGTTCTCTTTATTGAGTTCACCTCTTATAAGTCCAAAGTGTCAGGAGAGTATAATTATTCCACTTGTATATGGTTTTAAACTAATTGCATGTGTATGCCAGGGAAAGGGGAGGGTATAGTTATTGCACCTCATGTTGGTGGTCATCTCTTGGGAGGCACAGTCTGGAAAATTACTAAAGACGGTGAAGATGTAATCTACGCAGTTGACTTCAATCACCGCAAAGAAAGGTCTTCCTCATACTAACTGCATTTGTGTTTTGTATAATGTTTTTCAGTTCTGTTGACTTGCTGTTATGTTTTGTTTCAGACATTTAAACGGAACAGTTCTAGAATCTTTTGTTCGGCCCGCTGTTCTTATAACAGATGCATATAATGCTTTGAGTAATCAACCATCTAGACGACAAAGAGATCAAGAATTTATAGGTAATTTTTCACTATAGCTGTTTTATGTAGCGTATACATGGTGACATGCGCAAAACTAATTCTAATATTAATTTCTGTATGAATTTTGTATTTGATTGGAAATTTAGATGCTATACAGAACACTTTAAGAGCCAACGGGAACGTATTGTTGCCTGTGGATACTGCTGGACGAGTACTCGAGTTGCTTTTGATACTTGAACAAGTTAGTCCGCATATTTTATTTTTCAACTTTTTATAAGGGTACTATAAAGATTTTGATATATTTTCTAATACCATGAATATCTTTAATGTTGCAGTACTGGGAACAGCATCATTTGACGTATCCTATCTTCTTCCTGACATATGTATCATCAAGCACAGTTGATTATGTCAAGAGCTTCCTCGAGTGGATGAGCGATTCAATCGCGAAGTCATTTGAGCACACTCGTGATAATGCCTTCCTTCTAAAGTAAGAACTTTTCATCTGATGTCTCGATTAGTGTCTGTTAGTTTGGATTTACTTCAATGACATGAATTCACACATAGTACCATAATTTGGAATTTATGCTTTTGATTGCAGACATGTTACTCTTTTGATCAGCAAGAACGAACTGGAAAATGTCCCAGAGGGCCCGAAGGTAAGCGAAACTTCTAATTTGGAGGTTGACATGTTTAGTGCACGTGTTATAGTTGAACTACATTTATATTGGTACTGACTGAACTTCTTATACAGATCGTTCTAGCATCTATGGCTAGTTTAGAAGTGGGATTTTCACATGATATATTTGTAGATTGGGCTGCTGATCCTAGAAATCTCGTTCTTTTTACTGAAAGGGGTCAGGTATGCACCAGACTGCTCTATTGTTGATTCATAGACGCCATGGGCTGATTTGCGTTGTGGTTTCTTTCTAACTAGTGAAATAAAATAGTTTAAATAAAGGGAAACGGGCCAAAAAGGTCGAACTGGTTCAGCCAAAGTTCTTTTTTGTTTTGCTTACAACGTGTCAGCGTCCGTTTTATTCCTGAAACTTCTATTAGTAACTATATAGTCTCTGTAGTAACATATTTTATGCGTCTGCTACCTCTGTTATTCCTATCTGTTCTAACACCAGCTGCTACTGGTTTGACATTTTTTGGTCAGATATCGTTTTTTATTCTAGTTTCTGCACGACAGCCTTTATATCTAGTGCTATAAGTAAAATATTTCAACTGGTCATGGTTATATGGCACATAATAGTGATTCTCACCACCCACAGTTGTATTTGTAGTTTGGTACTCGTGCACGAATGCTTCAATCAGATCCACCTCCAAAAGCTGTTAAAGTTACCCTTTCCAAGAGGGTTCCATTGGTTGGGGATGAGTTAGCGGCATATGAAGAAGAACAAGAAAAGATTAAAAAGGAGGAGGCTTTAAAAGCCAGTCTTGTCAAGGAAGAGGAATCAAAGGCTATCGTAACTGATGTTTCCAAAGCTGATCCAATGAACATTGATGGCCATGCTCAAGCAGATGGTATTTATCTTTATCCTTTAGTCTGCTGCTGAGTTTGAGTTACCATTTCATGGTTTCTGTTTTAAGTTAAATTTGTAAAAAAAATGCTCTACATTTAAATTATATGTGTTCTCTTTGAACTTTAAACGCCTCTTAATGTTATGAGAGGTGGCAAAATCAGTCGTAGGGTTCGGTAAACCAACCATTATTTTTTTGTTCATGTTTTTGAACATTAGATTGTATTGAGCGTGATTACAAAACTGTGTGCAGTTGCTGGGGTGCGTGGGGAAGCGTATCGTGACGTACTGATTGATGGATTTGTTCCAACTTCTAGTGTTGCTCCAATGTTTCCTTTTTATGATAATTCTTCTGAATGGGACGATTTTGGAGAAGTTATTAATCCAGATGATTATGTAATAAAAGACGAGGACATGGACATGGGATCTATGCATGTATGTTCAATTTTATTTCATGCTGTTTTATTGTCTATTATAGATCTCTTTTGTGATACATATACATGGTGTAGATGGGTGGAGATCTTGACGGGAAACTTGATGAAAACACTGCCAGTTTAATGCTAGACACAACTCCATCAAAAGTTGTATCATCTGAACTTACTGTAAGTTTTTTGATTTCTCATTTTTTTTCTTCATAAAATGCTGCAGTAGTACATTATGATATTAGTTATCCTAAACAGATCGAATATGCCTTAACGACTTCAACTTTTAGTTACTCTGTTATATTGGTGTTGTATCTGTTGCAGGTCCAAGTCAAATGCGCGTTAGTATATATGGATTTTGAAGGGCGTTCTGATGGGCGTTCAATTAAATCAATTCTTGCCCATGTTGCTCCATTGAAACTTGTATGAATGTTCTTTTACTTCCTTCTTTAACTAGCACCATAAATACTTGATGTTGACTTTTTCGTATTGAACCTTCTTTATAGGTTTTGGTACATGGATCAGCTGAGGCGACTGAACATCTGAAGCAACACTGCCTGAAGAATGTTTGTCCTCATGTATATGCTCCTCAAATCGAAGAAACAATTGATGTCACATCGGATTTGTGTGCTTATAAGGTACATAAAAGTTTAATTGGATGTTCTATTGTACCGTATATCTTAAAATCCCCGTCTGATAAGGATTGCTCATGTGAAATATAATAGGTGCAACTCTCTGAGAAACTGATGAGCAATGTTCTGTTTAAGAAGGTGAGCGTTTCTCTGTTTCTTCACTCTATTATGATAGCAACATGCTCTGATACATTTGGTTACAGTTGTAAGTTGATCATCAACTGTTTTGACCTTGTGCCTTTCGAATATCCGTCCCATAACAGTGTCTACTTTTAATTTTAGCGATTGAAACTAGTAAACTCAAATTCAGATAGATTTTTCAGACTGTATGTCGTTAAAGTTTATCCATGTTTATCTTTCCTTGTAAATTTGAGCTATGGACTATATAAATTTATATAATACTATAAAATTTAGCCATCAATCTTTTGATGTTAAAACATAACTAATCTGTGGTTTGAAAACTCAAAATTTTGGACTAATTATCCTCTTTTTTCCTTAACTATAGCTTGGAGACTATGAAATAGCCTGGATTGATTCTGAGGTAGAAAAGACCGAGAGTGGCACGTTGTCTTCACTCCCCATTTCTACAACAGCTCCTCCTCATAAATCAGTACTTGTTGGAGATCTTAAAATGGCAGATTTTAAGCAATTTCTTGCTGGAAAGGGTATCCAGGTAATATGTTGTGCTTTTGCAGTACAATCAAATTAGACGTGTCAAAACTGACGGATTCGGGTAGCAGGTCAAAAGAGGTCCTGGTCAAAATGGGTACAATATAGTATAAGTCTGGCCGGCTGGGTTGACCCCTACACTTTGTCATTATTATAAATTTATAAGTAAAACTTTAAATATGATTACACAAAGTAAATTATATAACGATTTAGGAGGCTGCACCCACATAATTATATGGGCCGAAATTTACACCTTAAAATCTAACCAGTCTTGTTATTCCATAGATGTATATTAATGCATACATCGATAAACCGTTTCAGGTAGAATTTTCTGGCGGGGCGTTACGTTGTGGGGAGTATGTGACACTGAGGAAAGTTGGTGACGCTAGTCAGAAGGTACGCAAAGCAATCAAACTCCAAAATAGACGTCTGATCTTAAATTGTATTTTGTGAGCCAATTCGCCTTCTTAATCTTCAAATATCTCAATGTAGGGTGGTGCTGCTGCTATCCAACAAATAGTTATTGAAGGTCCACTATGCGAGGAGTATTACAAGATTCGAGAATACCTTTATTCACAGTTTTATTCACTTTAATATGGAATTAGTTCATGTTAGTATGTAAAAAAAGTAGAATTGTATTGTTAGAGGATCTTAGATTGCAGGTGTTGTTTCCGGCAAAAGAGCCCTTTTGTAATAATATTTAGCACTCGTTGGCTAGACATCTGTAATGAGTCTAACAGTAACTATTTTGTTTATTAAAAGTGGATTATGTGGTGTGGCTGCAAGTTCATCAACTATTTTGGTTTTGTGGCTGCACGTTTAATTCAATCGTTTGCAACTTAGCTTCAACTCGTATGCAAGTTTTAGTTTATGTCACTACTACAAAATGGAGTTAAAGTGACACTCATAAAGTGTTGCATTATGTCTTTAAAATGTTGCATTATGCATAATGTAACACTTTATCAAGTGCTACGTTATATAACGTTGCCCTAGTTATAAGCGACACTTTTAATTAGAATGTGCAACACTTTTTAAATGTGTTGCCTATATTTACCAAATGTGGACCAACAATGTAAAAGAAATTTACATAATAGGTCCTCTTAGTTTACCTTATCATGCCAAAATCATCCCTAAACTTTTTATTTTGTTAAATTTTTTTTTTACCTAAATACTCCCTACGTTAACTCGAATGATGTAATTATAGCAATACACATTTGACAAGTAAAACGCCGTCGTTTTCGGCGGTTCGAACAGTAATATGAACAGTACCCGGCCCATTGGGCTCGGGTACTGTTTATCGGGGGGAAAAAAAACTTTATAATCCTCCTCCCCTTCTTTGGCCAAAAAAATTTACGGGACGTACTCTCATTTTTA
Source organism: Tanacetum coccineum (assembly GCA_026074375.1). Lineage (NCBI taxonomy): Eukaryota > Viridiplantae > Streptophyta > Magnoliopsida > Asterales > Asteraceae > Tanacetum > Tanacetum coccineum. The sequence continues at coordinate 626 of BQNB010118083.1, read as the reverse complement.
ACTATTTACAGCTTTCTATCGGCCTGGGCCAAAAAAAAAAACACGCGATTGTCATTTAATATAAGAACAAAACAAACTATTAAACATGAGACCGAAAAAATAAACATGCACAAAATAATATGAAAAAAAAATTGCCTACGTCGTTTTTGACTAGCTTCTACAGTAAAATGAACAGTACCCGACCAACTGGGCTCGGTTACTGTTCATCGGCCCAAAAAATAAAAAAAATAAAAAAATAAAAAACTTTATAATCCCGCTCCCCTTCTTTGGCCAAAAATAAGAAAAAAAAATTTACGAGACGTACTCTCATTTTTAACTATTTACGACTTTCTATCGGCCTGAGCAAAAAAAAAAAAAAAACACGCGATTGTTATTTAATATAAGAACAAAACAAACTATTAAACATGAGACCGAAAAAATGAAGCCGAAAAAAAAATTAATGCCCCACAACAACAAGCGAAAAATTAACGCCCGCAGCAACGCGCGGGTAATCTTGCTTGTTAAGAAATAATAATTCCGTTCCAAATTAAATGTCGATTTGAATATTACATAAATTTTAAGAGATTACTTATACTTAGAGGTGGAAATGAGCCGAGCCGCTCGTGAAAAGCTCGAGATCGGATCGG
>BQNB010118082.1:9779-21057 GCA_026074375.1 Tanacetum coccineum | reverse complement strand
GGAACCGGACCGACCCGGCCGAAACGAACCAATTTATATTTTTTATAAAAAGTTATATATTTTATAAAAAAGTTATTATTTTTTGGGTCGTAATATTTGGAACGCCAGTTTTGGGTCGACTTTGTCGACCCTTAGACCCTAGGGTCGATTTTCTTTTTTTTTTAGGGTCGATTTAGTCGACCCGAAGTATTCATTTTGTTGTAGTGACACCAAACACGCGAAGGAATACGCCATGTTTTAGGAAATAGCCTCATAATGTCGTCAAGATTAACAACGTACTTCACCGACCATTTAGGATAACCATTCCTCATCTCATAAATATTCAGTCGTCGTGAGTGAGCATAATCCTTACCGAGAAGGAGCAAACAACCACGAGACTCATACATCTTAGCCTTAAATCGGACTTTCTATCAAAGGTTGCAGGGAATTTTTTTTTTTAAAACCGCAAGCTCGTTTTCAATATTTAATTTGAAATGGGAAAACTTCATCCAAGACGCGTTAGTAAGCCAATGAATAGCATTATTCCAATATACCCCTTCGTTAAAACGTGCAAAACTCAAACTGTGAAATCGATCACCACAAACACTCCAATCACCAGTTTGTGAAGAGTAAATTCTTAATTGAACGGAACGTTCACTGAATTCATCATCTTGATATAAATCCAACTGAATCACTTTGTAGTGAGGTGATTTAGTAGGATAAAAGGCCATTCTATTACTACTATAAGCAATTAATTTACCACGAAGCCTCTTAAACTGGTTAATAGTTGGATTGTATACATATAACTCACGTTCGATACAACATAAAAGCAAACCATTACATGCATGCAAAATCTCAACGTCACCAAGTGGTGCCTCGGAGCCTAAAGTAAAGACAGTTGATCTTTTGAATGGAATTCGAACATCAAACGACTCGAAGTCATATTCAAGCCTTCTCATATCAACATTATATCGCTTGATAAGTATACCATAAGGCGAACCGAGGAGGCTCGAGTTTCGGCTCTGGTGGCGAAAAATAAAATAAGGGGACTTGATAAGAGATAGCCAGTGTTTGGATATGGATTTTAAGAGAAGATGTGAGACAACGGGTAATCCGACTAATATTTCGATCAAAAGGTCGCTATCGGATATAACTGTACTTACCGATGAAGGGATCATCTTCTTGTTTGGAATACCTTTCATCAGCTTTTTAGATGAAGTTCCGCTAACCATTTTAATGGAGAATGTAAATCCCTCTAAAACCCTAATATTAAATATCAGTCACCTGGTGTTTGTGACGCTAACGCATTTTTTTTAAAAGTTATTTTTTTCTTTTTAGAGTAAATTACAGCATTAGTCCTTTTGGTTTGGCTGAAATCACTAATCCAGTCTCTTTTTTGCATGAACAGTCTTTATATTGAAGCCTTGAAACAATTTCTCTTTATTTCTAACGCCCATTAAGTTGTGTCGTTAAATCCTCTCACGTGAGTTACACATAACTGTAAAAGTGTCTATTTCTCACCTTTTTTTTTTGTCATTGTTCGGTATACATATTAAACAAATTAAAATAATAACTATTAACTACAAGAAAGGTCTGTCACTCTGCACTCGCACACAAGACGAACGGTGTAATTTAAGTATCTTTTTATTGATCTTGACTACATATAATACATGCATGGTTGAATAAATCTCTTAATTTTCGAATAGAACAGCATAATTACCAGGGCGGATATTGGGGAGTGCGACAGGTGCACTCGCCATAGGGCCGCCCATCACCAAAGAGGGCACCAAAAGTTGAAAAAATTTTGTTATATATGTATGCATTTTTTGTCATTATCCTAGTATAATGTACTAATTTGTATGAAAGAATGAGTATAATTCGTTTATACGTTTATTTTTGGTATTTAGTGGGACCTCCATATAGTAATGACACAGGGCCACCGAAATCCATGAGACGGCCCATTTCCAAAAGAGTTTTGTCAATTAATTTTCTTCTAAAATAACATAGTTTTATATGCACATTGTCATCTTGAAGCCTACCATGCATCCACTAGTTAGTGTGACCATGTGTGTGTGTAAAATTAGATCATAAGATGAAGCGGAAAAAATAAGAACAAAAAAGGAATCTGACTAGTACAATCAAGTTCTAAGTTACAGCTAACTAATTCGTCACTCTTTTTTTAACTCAAACAGTACACAATGACGACGAGTTTTTATTAAGTATTTCGACTACGTTTATTTGATTCTATCACAGAGTGACATTAAGAATCTATCTCCGTAAACTTTCATACTCCTTTCACAACGTCTTTGCTCTCATGTAATTTGCCGAGATTGTCATTACTCTTTCCCCATAGTACCATATAGAGCCCCACAATAATGATGAATGCTCCTATCAAACTGGACCATGGAAATACCAAAGTAAGATTTATCTTCCAACATGAAAAGTACTACCTTAGAATATAGTCATTATGATATAAAATATTTTTTTTAGAAAGGCAACATATATAAGATGTTTTTTTTTCTGATATAAGATGTTTACCTTCCTAGATGAAGTCTCTCGTTAAAAAAAATTGCAGAAAATATTCCGACGATTGGAAGTTCAAGAGGAGTAAACATCGCCACAAACACCGGTCCCCTCTTGCTCATCACCCATAATGTCAGGTAGTACGTTATTCCGGATACCACAACCCCCTAGGATCAATATACAACACATGATGCATCACTTAGTAGAGGAATATAAGAGATATATATTATATTGTTAGTCTATCAACACATTCTTTGTAACGTTTCCATATGTTTTGGTATTTTTTTTTTTTTGTTCAAACAATTGTGTAGGCCAACTTACCCCATAAATGATGGCCAAGAGTTTTGCATCCCACTCGAGCTTCCACAAATTCACATCTTTTGCAATAAAGGGAGCGAGAAAGGAAGATTGCAAGGATGCAAAAAGACAAATCATGATGTTCATTGACAAGGTGCGGATATCATACATGTGGATCACTCCCTGAAATTGATCGCCAGAAGCCAGAAAGAAAACATTATACGTATAATTTCAAAGGAAAACATCATTTTAGTTAGTGATGCTGACATCAACTCTTTCAGTTATTATACCTGGAAAATGAGCCACAAACTCCATGATATTTTGCTGGCTGAAATAAGGGTTGCTCCTTTGATCCAGTTTTCGTGAACATGAGTATGAGGACCTTTAGGGTTATAAATGTTAATTAGTGGCCTATTTACAAGTGCCTTCAATTGAGGCCCTCCGGTCCAAAAGGTAATTGTAAGTGTTCCTGCGATGCAAATTAGTGTCCCCAAAACTTTGGCTTTCCCTTTGTTACTTGTAATCTTCACTTTCTCCATCCTTTGATTCAAAATATATATGTATATATAATTAGAGAACAAGTGTCTTGATAACTATAGTACTATCAAATATAAGGGTAATTATACATTTGTATCATTAGATACTATACTTAAAACTGATGCACAAAGTGGATGATTTTCGCTTTTGTTTGTGAATAATCTGCATGTATATATGTATTTCAAACAACTAGTTTTAATGCCCGTGCATACACGAGGTTTAAACATATTGTTTTTTAAAAATATATATATAATTTTTATTTTTATGTTTTTTAAGTTATGTATCAGAGTATTTTAGAAATTATTTTGAAGAGAATATATTGATTAAATCTTTTATTAAATTACGTAGTAAGATAATTGTATATATATTTTTTTTGATTTTTCTGTTTTTTGATTAGTTTTATTGGTAAACCAATCTAATCATAGGAAAACTACCATTTTAGGTAGCCCGGGTAGTCGACTGAAGTGTGAACCTCCGTTAGCACAAGGGGATTATTTTCGCCTCGTTATTCGACAATGTCTTCCACTTTAGAAAATATTGTCAATTGAAATAAATACTTTTATCAGAAAATTCAATTGTTATAAATTTTAGTAGTATTTAAACTAAAGAAAGCATAATGTAATTTTTTCAAACTCATCAATGAATAGCTAGAAAACTCTTTTTCTTTATTTACGATAATTTTTTGTGTTGTCGACGTTTTTTTTCTATTCGGTCTATACAACATGTTTTTATACGATAATGAAAATTTCACTAAAAAGTCTTGGTAGATTTGAGATGTGATTAAATAATGTTTTAAATTCTTTTGTTTGAGAGGTAAGAGGTATTGCGTTTGTCGTATTTTAATATATAACAGTTTACGGGGTATTAAAGTTTTAAGGGTTAGTTGATTATTTTTTAAAGTTATAATTATATTTGTAAATTTATAATTCACTTAACTCAATATTAGTATTTAAAATGAAAATTAAAACACTAAGTTTTTTTTAAATACCTAAGCTTTTTCTGTTTTTGTTTTCATTAAATTGGACATATATTATTTTTATGTGTTTTTTTTTCCTACATCAAAATTCTTGACAAAAATTTTTTAAGCTGGGCAAAATAATTCAATTTTGACTTTTATTGACAATCAGAATGCCACGATTTTGCCTTAGTGGCATATCAAGCGCTGCTGATTGGTTACTACTTTTTTAATTCATCAGATTCTCAATTTGATAGAAAACTCCGAATGAAGTAATTCTTGTTATTATATATAAATATAATTCTTTTATATATAAAAGATGTGTGGCACACTGATGGTGTACCCCGTTTTTTGTAAATATAAGGCTCGATATGGGGCTGGGGACGTTACCACATCTCAAAGTAAGTAAGTTAACCAAGTTCAAATAAATGAGAAAAATCTAAACAAGTGTATAAAACAATTTATTGGGACTATCTGTATTAAGATAAATTAAGATTTATTATAAAAATTAGCATAATGCCGTAAAATTCCACGGGTGTCCCGTGAATCCCCAGGACACGCCCTGTTCCAGGGACGGAGTCAGGGGGTGTCCCGCGGGTGCCCGGGACACCTATGGATTTTTCGATATAGTGTTAATTATTGAGGATTAAACACGATTTTTCCACCAAATGTATCATATAATGCACTTGATCTAATCTAAAAGTGTTTGCTTGGCTTATCGTGTTAATAAAATCTTCGTTGTTTTAAGTACTTTGTATTGTTAAAAAATTGGACGCGGTTCATATTTGGTCCTGGCTTGTCCTGCCAGGTTTCATCCATTAAATAGGTCTTTTACGAAAATGACCATGAAGTAAATACTTTTGTAAATGCTTTTAACAACCATGGTTTTTTTTGAGTTAGTTCTCTTTTTAAACTGGGTCTCAAAAATGAACGCAGATACATGTATTGGCACACTAAATTTTTATTTAAGTTAGTTCTTTTGAAATGGGTCAAAAATGAACGCAAATACATGTAGTGGTGTTTCTGTAGACATGCCTTTTTATGGAAACGGGTCAAATGTGAACCCATAACAATTGATGTTATGTAGATGTGATGAATAAATGAAAGTTAAACAAGGAGGCGACACGGATCAATTTCTTTGCATGTATTGTCCATGCATCAGTCTTTTTGTTTTATGTTTAAAAAACTTACATTCATGCAATTAATCTGGGACAAAGGTACTTTTTTATACATGTTCGATACGTTAACTTACCCTCTAAAGAAAATTCTATTTTAAGTGTTATTTCTTTGTGGTGTATCGCCGTATAAAAGTTTTTTTAGTACTAACGTTGTTACTTGCTCGAATTTGTATTGCGTTTGCATCTTTAATCCAAATTATAGTAATGACATAGGCAATAGTGCATGTATCATTTTGGAGGTGGTTGTACACTGTCAAAATAACAACAGCAAGTAAAATAAGAAAAAAAATGAAAATGGTGGTGATCCAACAAAGAAAATTTGTGATGCATGTTGGCAGCAAAACTGTGAGTAGTCCAAAAGAAAATGTCAGATAGTATATCTGATTTACCTCAGGAGAAACGCTTAATGAAATGTCAAACTCGGTGTGAGGCAATTCAATGCACTCGCCACGGTTGCAGATGTATAAGATAAACCATATGAGAAAGCGTTGAGACTGATTGTAGATCCAAGAGACGACAAAACAAAAATCTTGATCATCACAGGAAACGTGAGACGAGGCCTTTCTTTCCTGCGATTTTCAATTTATATCTATTTTTAGCTAAACCAATACATGCAGCAGTACATAACTTTAAACTAGTAGTATAATTAATTAACATAGCCATGAGTTGGTTACCTTTCAAATACAAAAGCAAAAGGGCAAAAGAGAATGGTGCTGATATATGGCGATTACACCACGAAAACAAGATGTGAAGCCACCATTTGCAAAACCAATTTCATTGTATTACTGATCCTGCTAAAAGAAGCTCTACAAACACCATTGCTATGTATGGAAAGCTATTGCTATTCATGATGTATGTTTATGTGTAGTGCTAAAATACTATAGCTAGCTTTGTGACATACAACATGGAATGATATGGCCACATTCACACAAGTGTTATATATATGATTAATGGTAATTTGGTGACCTTTGTCTTTTTCTTCTAAGGTTTAATTATTCATTTTCTGCTTTAATTTTGTGTGCATTGAATGCAGGTGGGAAATGTAAGTCATACATTAACTTCTTTTTTTTGTAATCATCAGTATTATATTTTTTTTTTCTTTCTATATATACAAACAACAAATGTATTAAAAAAATCTCAAACCTTGCATGGAACATTGATTGTCAAGATCAAGCTAGTCAAAGGATTACCAATTAATATGTGGTGTAGCTAGTTAGTAAAGCAACTTAAGTAAATTCACCTTAAATTCACACACATGCTACTTCGCATGATTTTTGGAATGATGAACACTTGTTGGTTTTTGACTTATAGCTACATTGCATTATATTCTTTCTTTCCCCCACAAACAAACTGATTTTTAACACTCCTCTGTCTCCCCGTAACGAAAGTTATCTTGCTCACTGGGAAACCCTTTACTCAAAAAATAGGAAAGTTATCTTGCTATATCTTGGTAACCGCAATGTTTTTTGTCAAAGGACACAATAATTAGTGGCCTGCTTAAGAAAGTGTCCATCCGCTTTTGAGATGTGACCAGTTTCTTGTAACGTTCTGTCAATTGAAATCCAGTAGATCTAGAGCTAGCTCCTAAAGGTCGACCTTAAATATGATGTTCGTCAGTTCGTGAGGTTTGAACTTGGGTATCCACTAAAGAGTTCAAAGCACCCACCACTGTGCTACAAATTTGAGGCTACGCTTAGAAAATATATCAAAATCAAGTGAAGATTCTTCTGCAAATTAAAACGATTATTAGATCGAGGCCGTTTGTATGTAACATAGATGCATATGGAGTTTTTTATGAGGAGGGTAACCAAGATGCAATTTTAGCTAAAGTCTGCAAAATCACAATTGTCTTTTTTAGCAAAGTTTGATAATGGTATATTGAGGTTAAAGATCAAAATTTATTTAAGCTACCAATGATGTAGGCCTATCACCATGGTTTGAAGGAGTTCAAATGGTATAATTTTTGCATAAGGGATTTTTTTTGTCTAAGTATCACTAAGTGTAGTTTTCATCCAGGCTTTAGCAATTCATGTTAACCACATGAATAGTAATTCATGATGGTTTGCGGATTGTATTCAGGTGATGAGCAGACATGTGCCATTGAATCATATACTGAAGATGTATGAAGATTTGAGTTCATCTTGATGATTATATTATATTAGGGTTTAAAGCAAGTAGGTTGTTTATGATATAATCAAGAATTGAATGTGGATGAATAATGATCGAATTACTGTTGTTGCATGTTTATTTATAAGTTTCTAAGCAATGTCGGTTAAGTAAGAATATTTATTTACCCGGCCCTTCAGGTTTTAGAATGTGATGTACGATAAAAGCTAGTACTAATTAAACGTTTTATGGAAACAATAGAATTTTGATTGGTTATGATGGTTGATGACGTATAATGGGTATACCAAGCCTATGGGCTTGGGCCACATTATCACTTGGGCTTTATAGCTAAACCTATAAATAATAGGCCATGGTAAAGCCCAATCTCGTGTGGGCTTCGGCCCCGAACCTAGCGATCCGTCCGCAGATCCACTTGTAGACGATCCGTCCGCGGATCCACCTATAAGGCGATCCATCCGCGGATCCACTTGTAGACGATCCGTCCACGGATCCACCTATAAGGTGATCCGTCCGCAGAACATCTGCGTCCGTTCAACATGATTGTCGCGGACCCTTGCCCGACAAGGGACCCACTCCGGCCACTACTAAAGTAACCGAAATACTAGGAAACCCTAGTACTAGACACCTATAAATAGGGGTCACAGTACATCCCAAAAGGTACACAATTATTCTTATTCTCTCTGACATAATACTCTGACAATATGAATACTTACTCTCACGCCGGAGTCTAATCGTGGGGTCCGTCCCCACGGTAAGGCTAACGGTTTACTTTTAATTGTGCAGAAAATCATCACTTCTCTTGCTCTAGTACAAGATCCATCATTCAAGTCACTTGGAAGCCTGACCCGACAAGGGACTTCCAGCACCTAGCCAACCCGACACAAATTTTGTACTAACAATTGCCGTATCATATTAGGTTATGTCCAAACTTTAAGCACTTTTTGTATCATCTTTAAAAGAGGGATTAGGATTGCCTCAAATAATTCATATTGGATAAAAAGTTAAAAACCGTGAAAGAGGAACAAAAAAAAAACCCTAAATTTAGGAATTTGAACATCAAAATATCTTAATCTTCATAGTAGGTAAACATGTTTATTCGGGAATAGTGATATGATGATTAGGAAAGGAGAATTTTTGTATGAATCGCTTCCTTGCCGGAAACATGACATGAAGTTTTCAAGTAATTAAATGTGACGCAATGTCGTATAGAAAGTTATTTTACTCAATCAATAATACAATATCAAACATCGATCATATTTTGATAGGTGTTAGTGTTATGACGTTTGATCTCATCCCTTATGGAGTTACCAATGTATATGTGATCGATACAGTTCCACATGTAGTCTCTATCACCATACGAGAAATGTTTAGCATAATGGAATTTAAAGTATAATAAAGTCTTTGTCATTCAAGTAATATATAGGAAAAGAAAATGTGTATGGATTAGTGCTATTTATACAAGGAGCACTCGCTTAATACAAAGAAACCAATTAAGTGGTCAATAATAACTCTCATCACTATTTGCAAATGCAAATGCAGTGCTTGTTTATTTCAATTCTCTTTACACCTAAAAGTCACTAATCTACTATTTTTAAATCTGAAAATGGTGAGACAAACAATCAACGCATTTTATTAAAAGAAAACACGTATACCATTGTAACCATTTTCCATATATACCTAATTGCGTAAACACTCAAAAGTGGAAGGAAAAAGACAGATCAAATGTTCAACAAAAGCTTATTGTTAGTGCGCACGAATTAATCTTGATAACATCATTGGCCGTATCCTTCCATATTCATAAAATTCTACTTTCATCGGAATAAAGCATATACTAATGGACCATATCAGTCCAAGCTATATAGACACAATATATAAGGCTTAGTCCAATATTTATATTTAACTATTGTTTTTGACTTTTTGGCCGAGTATTTCATAGACAGGACTCTTATTAACTTTTACAAGGTTCAGCTTATAATTGAATGATCTTATGAACGCGGAATAAAATGAAGCAAAAGCTTAATGATTTGTTATAGCAATATGAATTTGTTACAAGAAAATGAAGAAGTAGTAGACTATTTATAGGCGGGTTAAACACTCTTAATCACCTTCTAACTAACATTTAAAACTATTTACATTAGTGGTCCTTATATTTACAATTGTTTCATATTAAGTCCATGTAGTATAGTAATCTTCATCCTCCCCTCAAGTTGGATGATTTGTGATTCCCAACTTGTCCACCAAAAGTGAATGTTGAACATGATTGTGTGCTTTAGTCATAACATCTGCAAGCTGCTGAGATGTAAGAATGAAAGCTGTCTGCAGAAAACCTTCTTGTATTTTTTTCTCTTGTGAAATGACAATCCATATCAAGATGTTTGGAGGTATCATGAAAACAGGGGTTTGCAGCTAATTGTTGAGAAGACTTGTTGTCACAAAACAAAGTAATTGGTAGCTTGATTGGTACATGTAAATCCTTAAGTAAAAAACTTAACCATAAAATCTCACAAGTAGTAACTGCCATGGCTCTATACTCAGCCTCTGTTAAAGATCTGGATACAGTTGGTTGTTTCTTGGTCTTCCATGAAACAAGAGAATGACCTAGAAAGATGCAATAGCCAGTTAATGATCTTTTAGTCATCAAACATGATGCCCAGTCAGCATCAGAAAAACCAATATTGTGTAATTGAGGCTACACTGGATAAAAAAAAAGACCTTTTCCAACACTGCATTTAAGATATCTTAGCAAATGAAGTCCAGCTTGCATATGAAGATTAGTAGGAGCAGAAACAAATTGACTTAGATGTTGTACAACATAGGATATGTCAGGCCTTGTCATAGTAAGATACAACAATCTTCCTACTAGTCCTCTATAAGCTTCAGGATTGGATAATGCATTTCCTTTTCCTAAAGATAATTTGAGATTAGTTGACATTGGAGAAGCAACAGGTTTAGCAGCAGTAAGACCATCATCACTTAAAAGATCCAAGATATACTTCCTTTGATTAAGATGAGTACCTTGAGCAGTTCTGCATATCTCTATGCCTAGGAAGTATTGAGCCATTCCCAAATCCTTGATAGTGAATTTTTTGATCCAAAGCCGTTTTTGTAAAAGATATTTCAGCTTCACAGTTACCAGTAATAAGAATATCATCGTTGAGAATAGTGGAAGGCTCCCATTGTTAACCCATAGATACAAGATTAGCTTTTACAAGTGTACTACTGTCACCCGTATTGAGCCTTTTGACACCAACACTAATGGGTTTATCCTTGAACCATTTAACCATTTATTGGATCCTGAACATCACGAATACTATGAAAATGATGCTGTGGGTATGTATTTATTTATAAGTTTTACTTTTACTTTTTATTGTAATTTTACACATTTAAGTAACAACATTTTGTAAACAGACGTGATTGGTTCGGTTGTTGGTATCGGTGACATTGTCCCCGTTATGTATGCTGTTGGGAAAAAAATCCGTAGGACAATCGTTGCAGAGGATGTTGAGTAAGTATAAATACAACGAATCCTTTATTATTTAAGATACTGAATTTTCAGCCCTGATAATGCATTCTTGTATGTTGTAGTGGTAATCGTCTCGACTTTACTTTTTGGGACACATGGGCAAGCATGTGGGATCAATATGCCAACAAGCGTGACGCCATTGAGCATTTAGTTATTATT
>BQNB010118081.1:0-17881 GCA_026074375.1 Tanacetum coccineum | reverse complement strand
TAGATTATCCGTGTAGTGTTTGTGAAGCTTTTGTTGGATTCTTTTGGGAAGCTAGCATCAGGTGAGTTTCATAGTCCTACTTTTTAAATGTTTTTACATTTGGGATGGAAATGATGTTTGTTTAAAATGTTTTAATTACTGTGATTATGTGATTTAAATGATGCATGGGCTATACGTGACTATTGTATGTTATGTGCTACTTGCTTTTATGGTATGAATTGTTGTGCTGGAGCGTGATCGTCTCATTGTTATAATGTTTTGTGTGAGGATTCAGTGTGAAAGTCTCAATGTGGATTGATGTGATTGCATGTTAGCTTGTATGATAGTACGATGTATGTCCTGCTATGTTATGTTTTATTTATCACAGTAATTGGATTTAAAGGTTTGTTTTGCGTGTCTTAAACCTATGACTCTCACCAACCGTTGTGTTGACATTTTTAAGCATCATTTTTAGGTGAGCTTCATGAGAATACTGAGGTTAAGAGAGGTGGCTAGAATGACCGCTAGGATTGCATTGGAGTTCGCTCCTGAGTTTGTTTATGTTTGTTGCATGATTTTGTTGAATGTTATTTGATTTTATTAGGATCGTGAGATATTGTTCTTGTATTGGTGAGACCCTTTTTCATTAATACAAGATGTCATTCTTTTGGTTTTCGGTATTGTCATGACACATTGTGTCTTTATTACTTAGTTATGCATTTAGTGTTTCTCTATTGTTGACACCATTGTGTTGTGATGATATCCATGATGTTATGCCTCGTGTTTCTGCCTTGGCGGGGTGTGACATTAGGCACATCTTCTTCATCACTTTCAGACACCAAATCCTCAATAATTGGGGCTCTATTTTCGTTCCTAGCAGTCTTAGGTTCATTAGTCTCAACAATAGGTTTTTCAACTACATACTCACTAACAGACTCATTCACATCAACAAAATCATGTAGACTAGGATAAACTAAATCAGGTTTTGGTGGCATAAAATTCCCAGTATAGGGAGGTGGGATAATATTATACCCTAATCCTGTTTTACACTTATCTATTATCTGACTGTCTAGAAGTTTACTTAGGCTTTTTGATGAATTTTCAAATTTTTGTATTGTAAGTTGAACCTCATCTTTTTCTTTTGTAGCCAACTCTAACTTTCTTTTAAGCTCTGTAATATCTAAATCTCTTAAATAGATTTCACGTTTTAAGAGTTTTATATCTTCCTCATACACAGACTCATTTTTTTAAAGACTAACAGTCTAGCTTCTATAGATTCTAAACTAGTTTTATAAGAGACAAACACTTATCCTAGCTGTTATTAAGTCTTTAACTAATTTTTCATTTTGCTCTTTTAGATTCTTTTACACATTCTCAACAAGATGAAACAAACATTTTGAGTCATTAGATACCCTCAGAGTTTGTAGCAAGAACTGAAAATGCTTGAGAATAAGACATGAGAGTAAAATGGTTGGACCTTCTTCTGCTGGTCACTCAAATCATGCCAAAGCCATCACACTGAGACATAAGGCTTTGATAAGTAGTTCCTCAACTAGCACAGTCTTCTGGGTAGGCTCCCTGTTCCTGCTGTCTTGATTCCTGGGTGCCCTGCACTCCCTTGCAAAGTGTCCTTTCTTGTTGCAGTTGAAACACTCTACCTTGGACTTGTCAAACCAATTCTTTCTTTGTTGGCCATGTCCAGCTTCCTTTTAGTATTCTTTAAGAATCTTCTTGCCCTCATAGTCAGCATAGCAATGTTCCACCTCAAATCCATCTCTTTTAGATCATCAGGATGGATTTGTTGTAGATCTTAATTATCTAGCTGTGGAATACTTGGTTGGGTAGCAAAGAAGGAATAAATCACATCATCAATCAAATTTTCAACAGTTGTTGAGCTATTAGCAGCGCCCTGAGTGCTAGCAGTATTAACACCCTAAGCAGTATTAACTGCTCTAGTTGCACTTTTAAGTGCTGCTATGAGGCAGAAAGGCTACATTGTAGGTGCGTTTGAGGTTTGAGCTAGATGTTCCCTTTTGAACCTTCCGATCAATTTATAAGCCCTTCAAAATTGTGAAGAGGTTTTCCAAACTCAATGTTCAATCTCTAATTTGTTCTTCCACAATAGTATGCATAGTCCATTCTTGTGACAACTTCTCCAAATCTTCTGATTGATGTCTTACTTAGGTATAACCTTCACCTGCATCTCCAGTTGACTAATTAGCTTTTGAATCCTTTCATAAGTTTGCTCAATCACTTCTGTGCTGGATGCAGCAAAGTTTTCATATTGCTGCTTTAGAAGATTTTTTTGTGTTTTCTTTGTAGCAGTATTACCTCCAAATCTACTCTTAATAGCCTGTATTAGTGTCTTAGCATCCTTATATGAGTTGAACTTTAATTGATTCTCATTGGGTAAGGCCATCAACAAAGTCCTTTTTTCCTTCAACTCTGCCCTGCTTTGTGCCTTCTCTTCAACACTTATAGGAGGGATAACAGTCTCCTTACCATCAACAGTTTTTGTTGGACCCATAGGTGCATTACCATTTTCTATGATCTCCCATAGAGTGTAATCAATGTACTATAGGTACTGCTTCATCCTCATCTTCTAGAGATTATACTCACCAGGTTGGAGATCGCTTTATGTGTACCTGAAGGTTTGAAGTAGACTTGAAGTGTCCATTGCTTCTTAATAAGTAGATCTTGTGAGTAGTAAAGGTTTCTTATCAAAGTTCTCACACGCTCTTGATACCACTTGTGATCCAATAGAAATAGATTTCTTAGTTGTATAGCTAAGTTGTCTTGAATAAATCCAAACCAATATGTAGAAACTTTGATTGTGAATATCAAAGACTATGCAGAATCTAGTCAATGATATTAAGAAGAATTTCAATGAAACAGTAATGAATAAGATCAATAACAAATAGTTTACCAAAATTTCAGCCTCAATATAATACGAACACTCTTAATAATGTTAGGGTCTACAAAACCTTGAAGCTATGAAAAAATCTATGAATGACTCATTTTTGATACGATTTGATACATAGAACTCTATGCCCTATGACCTCCTTTTATACATCAAGGAGTCATAACTGGCTTACAATATTTTCCTAAGTTATCATGATCTTCTAAACAAAATTAACTTATTACATATCTTTTTACAAAATATCTGCAAACTTCTCACATTAATCAATCTTTCATCTTTTTTTTATGTCTTTATCCATCCCTTGACTAGTAGAAACTCTTTCAACAGCTTATCTTTTTAGCGTTGTAACTTTGTACCAGCAGCACTAACTCTCAACACCAACAGTAGTAACTTTTGTACCAACATCACTAACTGAGCACAAGCAGTATTAACTACTTAGAAAGTTTTCTTTAATCATCATCAACAGTACTAAGTTACACTAACAGTAGTAACTTACACTAGCAGTACTAACTACTTAGCATATTTTTCATTAAGATTACTAACAGCATTAATTTATTCTTAGCAGCAGTAACACACACCTGAGCAGCAGTAACTATAAGATCATCAAGAAGTCTTTTAATCCCAACAAATGGACTTAGGTCTTCCTGTTCCTGTGTTTATCAAGGAGATGATCTAATTGTTTGTCTTAATAAGGAAATGGCTTTTCTCATATCTGTAGCTTCTTCTGTAACACCCCCAAAAATGGGTCGCAGCAGAATATGTTTCCGGGAGCGTTACTTCGTAATACCATTGCACAAGACATAAGAGAACGACCTCTAAACGTGTCGTTTGAAAAGAAATCTTGTATTGTTTAGACTCCAATGCACATCAAATATGTCAAGTAGCTTGTTCACCTAAGAAAAAACATGCTTAAAAAGTGAAATGAACAAAGTTAATAATTATACTCAAAATAATTACTTAACACTTGCTTGATGTAAACATTTAATTGTTTGATGCCCGTTTAAATTTAATGATATTTTTTAGCTTACGCGATTTAACTTAACGATTAAGATTTAAAAGCAAACGCGTACAATACTAAAAATAAATAGTGAATATATTGACGTCGTAAATGACCCTAAAACACGGGGTGTTATAGTCTTCCCTTATTAAATTAGTTTTGTCCTCAATGCTTAAGACGCGGCACTTGATGACGGTGCGGCCTTTGTGAAGAAGTGTGGATATTTCTTCCTGAATTGGTCTTCACGTTCCCATGTGAACTCAGGACCTCTCCTGGAGTTCCATCGAACCTTAACAATTGGGACATGGCTTCGCCTTAATTGTTTGACTTCGTGATCCATGATTTTGACTGGTTCCTCGACGAATTAAAGCTTGTCATCAAAATGAAGTCCATCCAACGGAACGGCTAATGGTTCGTCGGCATAGCTATTTTTCAGGTTGGATACATGAAACGTATTGTGAACTCTGCTAAGTTCTTGAGGAAGTTCAAGCTTGTAAGCAATGGCTCCAACCTTTTCCAACACTTTGAAAAGTCTAACATATCTGGGGTTTAGCTTCCCACGTTTGGCAAAATGTACTACTCCTTTCCAAGGTGAAACCTTGAGCATAACTCTATCTCCAACTTGAAATTCCATCGGCTTACGCTTTAAGTCGGCGTAACTCTTTTACCTATCACGAGCGACTTGCATTCTTTGCTTGATCTGGATGATCTTCTATGTTGTTTCTTGAACTATTTCTGGACCGGTGAGTTGAACTTGTCCAACCTCGGCCCAACACACAGGTGAACGACGCTTTTGATCGTAAAGTGCTTTAAATGGTGCAGCCTTGATGCTAGCGTGATAGCTATTGTTATACAAGAACTCGACTAATGGCAAATGGTTAACGCAACCCTTTCCAAAGTCGACCGCACAAGCATGCAACATATCCTCGAGAGTTTGAATAGTCCTCATGCTTTTCCCGTCAGTCTGCGGATGATATGCAGTACTCATATCCAAACTCGTACCCAAAGCCTTCTGAAGTGACCTCTATAAATTTGACGCAAACCTAAGGTTGCGATCACAAATGATTTAGATATGTATCCCATTCCTCATGACCACCTCTTTCAAGTACATCCTTGCCAACTTTTCCATGGGATCAGTTTCCCTTATTGGTACAAAGATGGCATATTTAGTAAGTCGGTCAATAATCACCCAAATGGTGTCGTAGCCTTGTGACGACTTAGGAAGTTTTATGATAAAATCTATAGTGATACTGTCTCACTTCCATTGACGTATATCGGGTTGCACCAATAATCTGGATAGCCTTTGGTGTTCAGCCTTGACCTTAGCACAAGTCAAACATTTGCTAACATAGGTGGTGATGTTGGCCTTCATATTGGGCCACCAATATAGCTTCTTTATGTCTTGATACATCTTGTCAGAACCCGGATGGATAGAGTATTTTAACTTGTAGGACTCGTGCATGATCACAGTCCTCAGGTCGCCATAACATGGTAACCAACTCCTGCCATTTAAGCATAGAGTTCCATCTGTGCAGGGTTTTCAACTTTTCCGTTCTAGGTTTCTCTGGATCCCTTGAATTTTTAATCAACATACCTCCAACATCTTCGTTCTTGATGTTCTCTGGTTTTCGTGCTTCGGTCTGAGCATTCTGGATTTGTTTAGGAAGATCCAAGCCAATAGTCTTAACTAAGGCTCGAACTCTTAATGGTTTAATTCGCTCCTTCCTGCTTAAAGCATCAGCAGCAACATTTTCTTTCCCTCGGGTGATAACGAATCTCATAGCCGTAATCACTAAGAAACTCTAACCAACGATGTTGCCTCATGTGCAACTCTTTTTGATTAAGAATGTGTTGTAAATTCTTGTGACCAGTGAACACCGTACACCTGGTTCCGTACGAATAATGCCTCTAAATCTTTAGAGCAAACACCACTGCACCAAGTTCCAAATCATGAGTCGTATAGTTCTTCTCATGAATTTTTGATTGGCGTGATGCATAATAAACCACCTTCTCTCTTTGCATCAACACAGCGCCCAAACCTTTGATTAAAGCATCATAATATATTATAAAATCTTCGCTTCCTTCAGGTAAAGCCAGGATTGGTGTACTACACAACTTCTGCTTAATTAGTTGAAACGCTGCTTCTGCCTTGTCACCCTAATCAAACTTAACTCCTTTCTCAGTAAGCTTGGTTATCGACTTGGCAATCTTCGAAAATCCTTGGATGAATTTTCGGTAATACCTAGCAAGACCTAAAGATTGACGAATCTCTGTTGGTGTTTTAGGAGATGCCCTAATCTTTTATGAATTCGATCTTGGCGGGATCCACGTGAATGCCTTGACTATCGATCACGTGACCGAGGAACTGTACTTTGGGAATCTAAAATTTTCACATTTAAAAAAATTTGGCATACAATTCCTCATTCTCAAGCAATTCCAGAATTGCCTTAAGATGTTCTTCGTATTCCTTCTTGCTCTTTGAAAAATTAATATATATCATCAATAAAAACAATCACAAACTTATCCGAATATGGTTTGCACACCCGATTCATGAGGTCCATAAATACCGCCAGTGCGTTTGTCAAACCAACAACATGACTTGAAATTCATAATGTCCATATTGAGTTCTGAAGGCGGTCTTTGGAATGTCTGCTTCATGAACCCCCAGTTGATGATAGCCCGACCTCAGGTCAATCTTTGAGTAAACACTTGACCCTTGAAGTTGATCGAACAAATCATAAATTGTCAGGAGCGGATAACGGTTCTTCACCGTCAGCTTATTTAATTCTCGGTAATCGATGCACCTCCGGAATAGTGTTGATGAAGAGGTGTAAATGCTCGTCTTAATCCTCCTAATACGTGCTAAGTCAATTTGTTATCTTGATGTAGAATTTCATTGGTACGGGTCTCAATTCCTTGATGACGTTTAACTTGCCGACGGTTTGTCCTAGGGTGACTAATGATACGTCTTCGCCTTTTTGGCCTAGGATTTTGTATAAAATGATGTCGACTTTATATAGTAAAGTGGTGTTGGTAATTTTTTTTATACGTGAACAGTAACCCCAACGGCTATGAACAGTAACTCCAACGGTTACTTTCTCCTTTTAAATACCAAATTTTTATCCTCCATTTCTCCACACAACACTAAATCTTTCACTTAAATTTTCTCTTATCCAATCCTCAAAAATGTTGCATATCATTACACTCTTGGCGATGGCGAGCGCGGTAGCACTCGGCATTTATCTTGCCTACGTCCCATACGAAGAAGAATTTCAGTATCTGGCCTTTATTCTAGCGATTCTCGTGCCCCTCATCGTTCTTGCTATCGGCGTGGATCTCTTTTGGAAGGAATAGATATTATTGCTAGGGGAGGGTTGTAATAAAACTTGTATTTCCTTTATGTTCTTATGTAATCTTATTTCTAAGATAATAAATGGATGTTGTGGCAACAAATCTATTTGTTATTTTTATTTATACCTTTCGATAATTTCGTTACCATGCTTGGTAACTCGTTTGCATTCCCCTTCTAAATTGTTTTAACTTGAGCTTTCAAGATTAGTGACGTCGGTTTAATATTTGTTGTTGCGACCAAGGCTGGGCTTCTAGTGGGCTTATTCGTTCCCTTCATCTTAACGTGTTGGTTATAACATATTTTTTTTTTATGTCGACTTTATATAATAAGGTGGTGTAAGAGTTTACTTAGTTATTATGATTATTAGTTTGGTTCCTCGTGATAAATACATTTTATGAATATGCACGTAAAACTTAATATAAATAGAAAATTGTTTCTTGATAATAAGTTTTAAGGTGACTATTTTCAGCATGGGCATGGTCCTTCCTGAATTATATATAGGTGATCAGGCTATGCATATTTGAGGGCTAACGATTCGATGCTCATTTTCGTTTTTATTATAAGTTTATATTTATTTTCATATATTTGTCGGGAGTGCTTATATAATTAAAGTAGAATTTAAGTAAATTTGTCAAGTTTTTCACAAACTCACTTTGATTTGATAGAATAAAAATTTTTTGGGGGGGGGGAAATCATTCGTACAACACAACAGAAATTTAAGATAAAATCCAACGAGAATTCTTATAGGAAATAGAGTCTAGCAATTGAATATTCATCCTCCTTTTGTTAAAGGTCTTGATTGGTTTCTTTCTCATCCTAGGGAATGACACTATTCTCGTCTCCAGTACCTCCAAACTTGGTTTTCCTATGGTTTTGGTTCTTTAAACTACGGGGAAATAACTCCTGTTTGCCCCTGAATTCCCACAGTCATGCATGTGTGGTTTCTTTATTATTAGTTGCAGCAAGGGCTCCTACTAGTTCTCGGGTCAATGACCAACTCTCTTTGCTGTTTGCGCACTTTAAAGTGCACTAGAGCCATTGTGATGAAACTTACACTTGTTGCACAACGGTAGAGTTCCATCATACTCCTTCTTTTCACCAGGCCCAGCGGTATAAGCTATGGCCACACCTTGCTTCTTGGGAGGTTGTTGTTAAGCTTGGTTGTTGTTATCAAGTTTCCTCTTGTTCTCAGCTTGACATTCAGTAAGAGTGCTGATCTTTTTGTCCATCAATTCAGTTGCAAATTCAATTGCATCTTGCATTGTCTTAGGTTAAGATGCCATCACACTTTTGTAAATCATGTCGGGCAAACCACCGACATACTTCCCGATCTTATCTGACTCTTCAAGATAACTTTCCTAACACTCTTCAATAATGCCTAGTTCAGAAAACTGTTTTGGTTATAGCTTATCCTCATCTGGTACCTTTAACTTTTGGTTCCACTTCTTAACCTCAAGCTTACTTTAATATCGCCCACATTGGGCCTGAGAGAGTAGCTTACTTTTCGGTCATCATCTTTTTCAGGTTTGTCCAAGTCATTTCATATGTAACGTCATGACCAACAATCCTAACATTGGAGTTCCACCACGTTAGAGCACTTCCAAGAAGAGTACAAGTAGCAAACTTGATTTGGTTTTCCATAGTGTAGTTGCTTATATGGAACACAGTTTTCGTTCTTTCAAATCACAGAGTCAACTCGACAACTCCTTCACTACCCTTAAAATATAAGGGTTGGCATTTCATGAAGTCTGGATAAGTGCACTCACGAGCAAGAGGAGCTTGTCTCCTTACACTCGTTCCAGAATCATGGCTGTCTTTGCCATTTTTGCTTCTGGTGGCATCACGTTCTGCCAGCACGTCAGCAACTCCTTGGGCAATTAATGTCTTGAGTTGAGCATCGGTTATAGGGGTAGTTGTGGTGATTGTTGTGGTGGCTCTTCTCTTTGGTGCCATTATCTTTCGCAATTAAGAGGAGTAATAAATTTGACTAGTTTAAAATTCATGCTCCAAAGGTGAAATGTTGCGAGATAATATGTTAAAGTTGTGTAAGAGTTTTTGGACCATCATGTTATTCGTAATGTCTTGAGAAATGTTCTAGTATTTATATAGATAACTCCTATATAAACAAGTGTAAAATATACTTAGGAGAAGATAAGTGTGTGTGTGTGTGTGTATATATATATATATATATATATATATATATATATATATATATATATATATATATATATATATATATCATGAGTAGTAATATACTTAATGTAATATAAACATGTATGTCCGAGAGCGTTACTTCATAAGTACATTGCACAAGCTATGAGAGAACGACCTCTAAATGAGTCTTTTGAAAAGTAATCTCGTTGATTTAATTGAAATTGAACTTGTTATAGCACTTGTCCCATATTTACATCACAATAAAAATCTTGAAAGTAATACAACAAGATTTGTTTGTAGAAATCCATGTATATAATCTTGTATAGTCTAGACTCCAATGCACATCGTGTATATCAATCATCTAATTTACCTGAGAAAACATGCTTAAAAGTGTCAACATAAAGTTAGTGAGTGCATAGATTTTTATAAATGTAAATGTTGGATCAAAGATTTGTAAAGACTATATAACCATTTCAATCGTTATAATAGTCACAAAAAATGTATGCATGAATATTGAAATCAAAGATGTGTATGACTATTGTATCCCATACGATAGTCACAAAAAGTTTAGTATAGTCGGAACAAAGCGTTTGTAAAGTATGCATGACCATTGTTTCCAATACAATAGTCACCATGTGTGATTTCGATTGCACCCCTAAGTTCATGAAACTGCAACGTAGACTTATATGTATGCCACTTTATTCAAGGCACAGTAAGAGTTCATAAGTATGTAGTTGTTGGCCCTGTAGACACCAATCCAGTCGTGCTCTAACATGGTATAACGTTCATTTCCAGTGATAGCTAATCACCCGAACGGGGATTGTCAATCCTGAATAGATCTATTTTATAACATTCGCGCTTACCTTCCAAGTAATTTACAGTTCATGCAACTTAAGCTAATCCGTAATCATAAGAGTAAAGTATAGTTGTTGCGTCCATAAGTAAAAACAAGTATTGTATCTCACCGTGAGATATGCAAATGAGTGTATAACAAAGTTGTAACGAGTTTCGTAATTGAGTATGTAAAGCGTTTGTAACCAAGTTACGGAAATCAAGTTGTATCAAGATATCATTTAAGGAGATTGCAAAAGAGATTTTGTACATGAATATGTAAACAGTTGTAACAAGCATGGATTCTCTCGCCGAGATATGTAAAGTAACTGTAAAACAAGTGAAGATGGGGTTATAAATCCCTTGAGTGAATGAATCAAACATGTAAATACAGGTATGAAATGCGGTCCAAGTTAAACGGTCCGAATGCAACCTAATTAATTATAGGTCGTATGAGTACTAAGTACTTTGAATAACTAATACCGTATATAATTCTATATAGCTACATCACCATCTAATTGTATTTGTGAAATAATATTTAAATCGCATTTCATAAATAATAACCATGTATTTGTACTCGTATAATCGTATAAATAGTTCAATCGCCTTTGTAAAATAATATTTATAAAGTTCAAAACATGTATAAATATTATTTAAGTGATTCTAAAATGTTTCGCAAAATTTTTTATTAAAAACGAACCAACACTATTCATGTCAGAAAATAATGCACAAGTATAAAATAGTGCGTATCTTTCACGTTTTAAGTCCGTTTTGTACGTTATTTATGTCCACGCTTTCGTATTAAGAAGATGTATAAAAATATTACATTTTAATATTTTTAACCCACTGGTCAACAGTAGTTTTTACTGTTCATGATTATTTATAAAATTATTTTTATAAATTTAATTATCGAAATCTCGTAAAAGTTATATCTAATTCGTTTTAACTTCGATTTTAGTGATTTTTTTGAATACGTCTTCATAATTTAAGTTCTATCTGACTAAAATATTTTTCAAAAAGTTTCTGTAATGAATAGTAATTTGTTTTTATAAAATTATTTTTATAAAAGTATTTGTTATCGTAAACTTGCAAATGGTGTATCTTCTTCGTTATAGCTCGGATTTTTGAGTTCTCTATATGTCTACGACCGTCATGACATGTTGTATTTTAATAAAATATAAAATAAATACTTTATTTTTGAATTTAAAACAGTAGCTTTTGATCATTTAGTTAAAATGTTTATAAAAATTGTTTTTATAAGTTTTTAGTTTAGTTAAATTGTTACTAGTCCTCTACAACACTTTATAACACAAGTCTCATATATTTTAAGTTTTTTAGTCCATCATTTGTCCAAGTATAACAAGTCCTTGCATTTATTTATTCATAACTTTAATAAATAAGCCTTTAAACAATTAATCTATATATATACTTTTATAAATTAAACCATGCTTGTATAATGTTTATACTTCTATTCCAACATGTTTTTATCATCAATATAACATATGAACAAGTATTCCAAACCATTATCAAGTGTAAAAATCCATTTCGCATCTTAATATATTTCCTAGATGGTGATTTACTATATAAACATTATATACACATAAAATCATAAAGATAAAGAGTGTAGGGTTTTTAGCTGGCCTTAGGATGAAGTATAATGAAGAGTAACAATTTCTAAACCCTAGTTTAGAATCAAAACCCAAGCTTCCAAGACTAGAAAACCCTAATTTCCTATGAAACCCAATCTTGAACTTTTCTTGATTAACCCTTGTAAATGCTAAACCAAACCTTCAATACACCTTAGAATGTCTTAGATATGATGCTAGAACACTTGTATTTTTGCAAAATCGAAAGTTATAAAATATTTAAAGAGGTGTTTGTTTGTCGTGGCTTAAGGAGAGAAGAAGGAGAGGATTTTGTGTTTTACTAGTTGAAATGAGAAGTGTATAAGTACTAGGAATCAAAAGTCTTATATAGCATAAATATCTAGGAAGCAAGATCATGAAATCAAGGAAGTTAGATGAGATTGTGTAAGAATGGGATGACCTTGGTGTAAGAAAGGATGGGAAGGTGTAAGACTAGTTGGTATTTGTAAGGAAGTTTGCTTGTTGAAGTTTATAACACATGTGTGATATTTAGAAGTCAAATTAAAATGTCTTCCTTGTGTTTTTATCTCTATATAACCGGATATGTATGTATATGTATGATAAATTTTATAATTTTTAGATATTGGGAATAATTGTGGGTACTTGGTTGAGTATAGATAGGTCTTGGTGCTTTCGGGTATGCCTAAATGTATTTAATTGCGAAACGTAAATGTTTTACGTGACCAATAAAAATAAAATATAAAAAGTTGATTATTACTTTCGTAAAAATAATGTATTGCTTGCTTGACGTAAATTTTAATTTGTTTGGTGCCCGTTTACGTTGATTGTTGATTTTTAGTTTACGCGATTTAACTTAACGATAAAAATTAAAGGCAAACGCGTAGAAGTGTAAAATAAATAGTTGAATATTTATTGACGTAACAAGATGTGAAAATGTGAATTGTTACAAAATATCACAAAGTATTTATTATTCCCTAATGAGGGAGTAGCATGCAAATCACATAGGTAACTATATATCAGCTCTAAAACTTCAGTTTCACGTTTTACATTTTAAAATGGTTTCTTAGTAATTTTTGTCAGCATGCAAGTCTTAAACTTTTCAATGTCCATGTCAAAAGCAGGGATTAACCCATCGTTAGACATATCTTGCATTTTTTTAAAGTAGACATTGCCCAGTCTAGCATGCCATATGATTAAGTCATTCAGTTCAAAGGTTGACATAAAGGCTGATTTACCAATATCAGTAACAATATTAAGTTTGAACATTTGATTACATAAATAGCCAAAACCAATATACACACCATGTTTAGACAAAACAAATTTATTAGATTTAGTTACTTGTTTAAAAACCATATCTTTCTTAATATTAGAAACCATGTCTTTCTTAATATTAGGAACATGCAAAATATTAAACAAATAAATAATCTTTCCAGAACTACATCTAAGATTCACACAACCATGTTCAATCAATGTGGACCAACAACATTGTTGCTTTTTGGCTTGTCACTATCTTGCACCTTGAGAGACTCCTTAATACGCAAATGACTTCCCAACTCATCAAGAGTTAATTCCTCCTTTAAATATTTCAAGGTTTGCTTAAAATCTTTCCATGAAGGGGAAAGTTTATCAATGATACATAAAACCTGAATGGATTCATCCATGTTCATTTTATATTGTGTAAACCTTTCAAATATACCAAGAAGTTCATTGTATTGTTCCAAGACTAGTCTTGAATCAGTCATCTTGTAATTTATGAAATTACTAACAAGGAACTTCTTACTTGATGCATCCTCAGCCATATATTTGGCCTCTAAGGAATCTCATAGTTCTTTGGAAAATTCAACATTCTGGTAAATATCAAATAAAGAATCAGACTTACCATTGAGAATTAAACCTCTGCAGACATAGTCATCATTGTCCCACTTGGCCATCTTCCTGATTTGTTCCACGGTTGCATCATCGCCACCTTCTTCAGGCATGGGAGTAGTCAGCACGTACACCACACTCATGCTTGAAAGCAAGAAGTGCATCTTCTTCTGCCATCTTCTAAAGTCCACCCCTTTTGCATCATCACCACCATCTTCAGAAATATGAAGTAAGTCGATCACAACACCAAACTCGTGCTGGAGAGCAAAAGTTCTTCTTTTTTTATGCCATCTTTCTAAATCACCCCTTTAAACTTGTCAATATTGGCAAAGTTTAAAGCCATGTGTTTTATAGCAGCAGCCATTGATTATCACAAAATAATCATCTTTGATTTTATTGTGTTGTTTGGAGCCATAACAGTAAAGATAATTCAATAGGCCAGCTAATTACCAAAGATGGTTACCGAATATCAATTGAACTCGTGTAATCACTTTTCAAAGAATATTATTCGACCCTATCCTGGTATCACAAATAACCTCCTTAGGCTAAACCAAGTGTAGTTTTAGTTTTAGGCACAAATCAAGACCTTTTGTTCTAAGTGTTTATGTTTTCTGTGTGTGTGTTTTCATGCAAAATTTTTCATCTCTATTTAAGGGATGTCAACTCTTAATCAAAAGAGTTGTAACTCCTGGTCAAAAGGAGTTATGAGCATTAATTTGCCAGTTAATCTCATAACCTTCTTTATAAATGCAGTGGTTACATGACCATAATTATGGTCATTAAGTCAAACTTGAACCGCCCATTTAATAGGTATAGTTATAAACATTAAATGTTGAAACCGCCCATTTAATAGACATTAAAGCTACCACTAAAAGAGGCAGTTAGAATCAATGAATTGATATGTAACACACCCGTACCTCCAAACCCATTTCTAAGATGATCCAAATTCCCACATTAACTAAATTTCTGACAATAAATATATAAATATATATATATATATATATAATAACGAGGTTTATTAATTTCTAATTTAAAATGATGCCGTTTAACTACGGCTAGTGTAATCCAAGGTGCATAAGACAGCTACATAAGTATCTCGTAGTATATTCTTGCAATCCTATACATCCCTTTGTAAACGAAAAATTTGTTTTGAGAACACAATTCACAAACACTCCTAAGAAATATTAATTGCAAATCACATCGTCGTGGAAAAGTTTTTTTCATGCACAAACAAATCCCAAACACTACAAAACTGCTTATTTGAAGCATCAAAACACAACAGGCATAAAAACAGTTTCAGCAAGCAATATTAAACCCCAAAACATAAAAAAATTAATCTTAAAACAAACTTAACGAACCCATAAATAAACATTACAGAAATACATACCCTATACATATGTCTCTCCTCCACTCATTTCGCGTCAACAATCATACTGCGAGCATCATTTACATTCGAAATTGCAATCATACAAAAACCCATCAATAAAAATACAAACTTTTTATAAATAAGTTAACTTTCAATAAAAAAATTCCCACATGCTGAACCAAGATTGAACAACTAAAAAGAAATCCTTAATCAAAATGAAAAAAAACCCCTAAATTCCTAGTGTATAAAAAATGAAAACCAAGAAATACGGGTTTATAAGGTTACAAAAACAGATTAAGAACCTTAGATTGTGAAGTCTATTTTTTGAAACCTTCATAACTGCTTCCAATAACTCCCTCAACTTATTACCTTTCTTTTGTATTACGGTGGTGTGTGTGTGTGTGTTTTGTAGAGGCATTAGAGAGAAAAGAGATATGAGTTTGTTGTGTTTGTCTATTGTGTTTGTTTTGAGTAGGATCTGTGAGAAAGACACGCGTCTGGCAAAAATGACTAAGCACTTTAAATATTTATTAATTATGTGTTATGTTTATTAGGATTATTATATTATTATTTTTAAAATAAAAAATGGTTATTGTAGCAATTGTGAGAGACAAAGATTGATGTATATGATCGTAGTACGATGAGTAAGTCACTTACGTAAACATGACACACCGCATTTTTATACAAAAATTTCACGTAGTTAATATATCACTAAATATATTATCTTAATACATATTTTGAATTTAACATAGCCAAAAATTATTACACAATTTGTCTGAAAACAAAACATAAATTTAACGTAGTGAAGTCACAATTAGGTAACTCATCTAAAAATAAACAAATTTAACGTCACCACCATATATGATTTGATTGATTGATCAAGTGCTTGAGAACAACTTTTGAAGAGAGAGAGAGAGAGCCATGTTGACGACCGCGTTGTGTTTATGTTTGAATTATTATCACAGAAAGAACAAGGTGTCGTAATCTATGATTCGTAAGCCTGTCAAGCGTTTATCTAAATAATAATAGTAGTGCTTAACGTAGACTAAACTTAGTATAGTATCAGAAAACTGTCTCAAACGTGTTTCTCATTATACATGGGATAACCTAACGGTTATACGTAAAGTCTAAAATTTGCTTGTTTGGAATAAAACGTTCAAGTTTATAAATAAATGTTAACTCAAAATTGTCGGTTGTCACAGTCTCCCCTTGTTAAGAAAATTCCGTCCTGAAATTTAGTTTGTGCTATTCAATGATGCGGTGTCTGAGAAAAATGTATGGGTAACCGGGTGTTTAATAAAAAGGTACACCCTATCATTATAATTATCGGTCCTTCTGATAATTTATATCGGTGCACTGCAGGGTTTCGTTTTCAGCAGTCGAAAAGCTTGACTCTTGATTTCATTCCCAATCAAAGTTCTTATTCTTTTGAGTCTGTTTAGTCAATAACCTAGCTATCTAAAAAAATCCTTCAATAAATCGCTTGTAATAACCGGCAAGACCAAAAAATTTATGTATCTTTGTGCGGGTTCTAGGCGTAGCCTAATCCTTGATAGTTTAAATCTTAGTAGGGTCAATGTGTATGCCTTGACTATCAATTACATGTCCAGGAAATTGTACTCTTCGGATCCAAAATTCACACTTAGAGAATTCGGCGTAAAATTCCTCTTTCCTAAGTAGCTATAAGATTAACTTCAGATGTTCTTCATGTTCTTCCTTTAGAATTCGGGAATTACCTATGTGGAGATCGTTACGACTCCTTAGATCATTATTAAGACTCATCTAGGATACAGTAACAATGATTAATAAACTTGCACAACGGAATAATAACACAGAAATCAAGTTTTTTGGAAAACTTCAAGTTTTTTTTCTTTATTCGCTATTATTCCCAGATCAAAATGATCCTTGGGGATAAACTAACTAAAACATAAGATTGTCTATAAACATCAATTACCTACTACTAACAATTATTAGGACGTCTCATTGGGAAGTTCTGACTCTGACTGGGATGAGCTCAAACAGCACACCTAATACCCTTTATATAGAGGAGATATTAAGCTTACAAAGGAAGCTAATTAATTGTATTAGGAAGCTAATTAAAACTAATTAAAACCTTCCTTTATCTTTGATATTCTTTGAATTTTCAATGCTTATCTTCATGTAGAATACCAAAGTGTCATATTAATCCCTTGTTGTTTCATTCGTCTTCATTTAAGCATATATAGTTTTGTAATCATCAAATCTGAGATCCCAACAATCTTCCCCTATTTGATATTACAAAACAATCTTCATGAATGAAATAATCATGAATGAAACAATCTTCAAAGCTTCCGTTTGACTTAAGATCTTCTTGAACATGCCACCACACATAATAAGCTGCAAACCATATCTCTTGTAGTCTTCTTCCCCTTTTGTAATCATCTAACAGGGCTCTTCTTGTAGATATGCAGCTTGTAAACACTTCCCCTCAAGTGGTGCATGTAGATGGTTAAACATTTAATCAATAAGCTTCCCTTGAAACCAATATGTTTACCATCTCTTGAATCTCAAACTCTGTAGGCTCTATAAAGTGATCACTGATGAAGAAAACTAAGTATAACGAATTTGATGAAGAAGTTGAATATCCCAAACTTATGTCTTATGTCTTACACTATCCACGTGACGTCGAACTCATACTACAGGGAAAAGTATAAGTAGACCGCAACCTCTTGACAAAATCCTCATTTATCCTATAAGCACGAACAAGTTATCTTCAAACGTTGTAAGCCGTTTTAAGATATAATAAGAACACGCATCTGTGAAACTCAAC
>BQNB010118080.1:0-21058 GCA_026074375.1 Tanacetum coccineum | reverse complement strand
AGCCTTATAGAACTCAATCCCACATTGAACAAAGTAACAATTAAAAGCGTTGATATAATGTTATAGTCAGTGTTATGAAACCCGGTTCGACCCGGTTGGTTGAACCGCTTTTGGTCGAAAAAAGGGGTCAAATTAAACAGGGCCGGGTTTTGTTCTTTTTCATGATTTTTTACAAATAAAGCAAGTTAATTACATATACGTGTGGCATAATTTTATTTTTTACATGTTATATTTGCCTTTCAAAAAAAGATATATGGTTTTTAGGCTCAATATATGAAATGTTCATGATTTATATATATATTTTTGTATCATTAGAAATATTTTTTTACTTTTTTGTTTTGGAAGACCGGATTGACCCGGCGGTCGAACCGGTAACCCGATGACCCGATGTCTCGACCAGATCGATTAGAGACCCGGTTTTTAAAACATTGGTTATAGTTCCTTTAATAATTTGTCTGAGGTGAATAGACTATAGAGTGATGCTGAGTTATTTTCTAGGCTCAGTCTCATTCTTTTCAACTTCGTTTTTTTAATAGCTATTCCTTTTTAAGTAATTTGTAACGTTCTTGTTTAACATTTACTTTACGGTGGTCAAAGAGTGAAACTTAGGGGGCGTTTGGTTCGCCGTAATTCATTGTAATCTGAATTACATCTCAATCCTGTTTGGTTGGTTCGAAGGTTGAAATTGTAATTCGAATTACATTATGTAATGTGTTTGTTTTGCTTTGTAAATGTAATTGAATTCCCCCAATTACATCATATGTTGTAATTCAGATTACATGGCAAGTTGAGATGAAAGTTTTCAATTACGTTGTAATTCACATTTAACAATAAAATAATCAGATTTACCTTTTTTTTAAACAACACTTCATTAGAATAATAAAGATTACAACAAATTGGAAGGGAGCCGAGATACTATCTGAGCCCCCACTCCTTATTATTATTATTATTATTATTATTATTATTATTATTATTATTATTATTATTTTTATTATTATTATTATTATTATTATTATTATTATTATTATTATTATTATTATTATTATTATTATTATTATTATTATTATTTATAAATTATTCTTATTATTATTATTTATTATTATTATTATTATCATTTTCTATTTTTTATTATTATTTATTATTTATTATTTATTATTATTATTATTATTATTATTTATATAATTATAAATTATTATTGTTATTATATTATTTTTTATAACTATTATCTTATTATTAATATTTATTATTATTTATTTGTTATTATTATTATTATTATTATTATTAGTATCATTTATTTATTTTTATTATTATTATAATTAATATTTATTAATTTTATTTTTATTTATTAATTATTTTTATTATTTATTATTTATTATTACTATTATTATTTTAAATTTATTATTATTTGTTATTTTTATGATTATTATTATTATTATTTAATTATTATATCATATTATTTTTATTATTTATTTATTGTTTATTATTATTATTAGTATATATATTTATTTTTATTTTTATTTTTATTATTATTATATTATTATTATTATTATTATTATTATTATTATTATTATTATTTTATTTTTTCAATTACATTACGTCGATAGCCAACCAAACACAATAACAAATTTCATCAATTACAATTACAACACATTCCAACTCTTTCAATTATAATTCATTCAAATTACAATTCCTTTCACAAATTACAATTCCTTTAAAAACATATTGCGAACCAAACGGCCCCTTAGAGTTATTTTCAAGACTTAAGCTGTTTGTTTTTTAAAAGTACTTTTTTTCATTTTTGTTTGCAAGCAGGACAGAAAATTAAAGGAGTACGTTTGTTTTTTTTCTTTTATGTATGCATGCGGCGGGAAGAGTAAATGGAATAAGTGTGTTTGTTTTTTCCTTTTATGTCTGCAAGCGGGAATACAAAACGAAAAAAACATGTTTGTTTATTTTTAGATATAAGAGGCAAAAATGGCAATTTTTTCTTCTTCAATTTTGTAGATTATATTTTTGTCTGGTTATCACTTCTTGTTTTTTAAAGACTCCATATTCACATCTTCTTTCGCATACATGATCTTCCATATCAGATATAAAACATATTAAAAAACAAACACAACCTCAGCTTCACTCTTGTGATAAACTTTCGCTTTTTTGTATACATGTCTGGCTGTTCTTTCCTAAATAAATTGTAACATTCCTGGTTAGCATTTAGTTTATGAGTGGTGGAAGAGTGAGCTTAGACTTATGTTTAATACTTTGAACGATATAGTTTCACTCTTACTTCGCTCTTTTCATGTATATATGTTATTAGTGAATAAATTATGATTTAGGATAGTTGGCTCAAGCTTAGTCAGTGAGCTTAGGGTCAATTGAGGTTTGTGTTTCTCCTTGTGTAATCTATAATAGTTGATCAATAAAGTTACCAATCACGGGGGTTTAACATTCAATATAGTATTGGAAAATTTTGTGACTTTTCAAAGTCTGTTTGTATGGTCGAAAGGTTTTGAGGAGACATCCAATAGTTTAATTTTATTGCACTCTATTGTGTCAGGTTTTTCACAAAGGGCAGGTGGAAAAAAAGATTCCTATTTCTGACTAATTAGGATGAATAATGAAACTACTACAATGAAAGGAATTCGAGTCAGCGAATATGGCCTCCACGAATGGAAATGATCCCCAAGCGCGAAGAGGATCAAGAACTGAGACAATCGCAAACGTCACTCTTCTCTTCTTCCGAATCATTGAGGACCAAAGCTAAACAACGACGAAATTGTGGGCAGTTGGTAGCTCGAGGTAGTTACCCTAATGGTTCCAAGCATGAAAACTTCCAGTATCATGACACAAAATGGATTGCAGATCCTATTCGATCCTCAAGATCTTTCAAGATCCTATTATTATCTCTAACGTGAGGCCAAAGCTTAAAACCGATATGGGATTGATAATCAAGATTATGGTTGAATTTGAGTGTCCCATTCTGATTTAGGTTGCTTATGAATTATTGATCAAGAAGCAAGAGTAAAATAAGCTAAAGATGTTTTTTAAAAGTTACTGGGGGTATTATTCATAATAGATAATGATTTTGATACATTTAGGAATAATATTAACAAGAAGGATATGCCATGGTAAAATCATGAAAAAAAGTCCATAGGGATTTTATTAATAATTAAGTTCATCTATCTATAGCAATTTTATTAACTTGTTTGTTTCTTTTATGTTATTTAAGTGATCTCCTTAGCGCATGAAGCTCATGGATCTTTGGATTATTATATCATGCCATTTTATTATTAAGCTCTCAAGTAACACTTGTGCATCTAAAATTGGCCCGATATGTGTCAAAATACTGTATGTTTTTGGCATTATCCTCTATCTATCACACTCATGAATGTCAAATGTAATTAAAAAAATAAATTGGTAGGCCAACAACCAAGTAGTTTTGATGGCCTCACACAACATTGGATGACATAAGTTGAGAGTTATATAGTAACCAACTCCTTTGAATAATAAAATGTTAGGGGTGTTTCTTTTTCCTTTATTCCCACTTAATTAGTGGGCCCAACTCTTAATACATTTTAATTGGGAGACTCATTAAAACTAGAGTCTTCTCAATAAGTGGCTAGGTAAGACCCTCATATATTACCACTTAATTTAGTAAACATCCCCTTAGTGTGATTCATGATGGTTCATTTTCCATCTGTAATATCACTGTCAAAATAGAAATTTTCTCAGTTTTTTTATCACATTTATAGTTAATCGTAGATTTTTAAATTAATTATAAGTTTATCACATTTAAATGTGTTCACAAATATCTAAAAAATTAATCACAACATATAAGGTAATGTACAACAATTACATAAAGCTACACTTATAAATGAAGTAAAAAAATGTATTAAATTGCTACACTTATAGATGTGGATATTATGACACTTTGTTCACACTTTTAGGTCCGGATATTTAACAATTTTACATCTTTTACAATTTTGTCACACTTATAGGCGTGGACATTCAAATAATGTTTTCACACTTTTAACTATAGATGTTTAGATAATATTTCCATACTTATATGTGTAAGAAAAGTTGTCACACTCATTATTACCGCATATATCAATGTGCAGATTTGATAATTTTACATAGACATTTGACTTTTAAAATCCGGATAATTTAACTAATATTTTGTAGTGTATGTCACATAAACTCTCAAACTTGTACATTTTGGAGTCTCTGGAACTTTGCTACAACTAGAATAAACACTTTTGAGCAAGGTTATAAATAACGTGAAGTGTGGCGTGGCGGCATAGCCAAGCCTCAAGCTTTAGCGTGAGACATTGCGTCATAGCGTTTTTAAGGCGTGACTCAGGGCGGCAAAAAATATTTATAGAGTGGTCATTATTAGTTAGCTACTGGGCTTAAAATTGAGTTATGGAGTTACTAAGCCCGAATCCCATACAACCCAAATAATAAATACTTGTAAATAAGTTCAAATCCATGAAAACTTTTAAAAGCTTCAAAAAAAGGCGCGCCATAGCGCGCTTTATCACGCCTTAGCTACGCCTAGAGACGACTCCTTGGCCTGTTTCGTAACGTGGAGGTCACGCCTCGCGCTATAGCGCCGCTATGGCGCGCTTTTTAGATCCCTGCTTTTGAGTATGTTAACGTAGACAAAATCAGCCATGCCTACTATTTTACTTAAGCTATTTCAAAAAGCTGTTTCACATGAGCTTATGCACTTGATTTATGTTGCTTTTTATTAAGTTGTTTCATACAAGCGCCTTTTTACATTATACATAATGGAAAATATTTGAGAGAATTAAAAAATATGACTAATTTTATGTTTAAATAAATGTGTCAATAAGTTATTGGTTTGTGAATAAATAAGTCCTTAACAAGATGCTAATACATAGATTTACCCATATAATTAAGCACACCAGTTAGACATGTCAATCAATGCTCATATATAATTTGCCAAATACCGGAAACCACTATACATGCCGAATAGCTATTTTATCAAGATACTAACATAAAGTTTGATTAAAAACATCTTAATATAGTGATTAATTGCATTCTATGGTTGACATATAAGTGAACGAACTAGAAAAGACATGTATTTGCATGACACAAAATTTCAAGACCAGTTTCATCGAAGAAAAATCAAGATTTTAACGAAACTTTACACCCACAAAACCCTCTAGGTCCGCCCACTGAACATGTAATATGTACTATAGTATTCTTTAAATATATAAAGGTTCCATTTATTCTTGAAAAGGGTATGATCAAGTAAAGTCTTTATAGCTTGCCAGCTTTCTTTGATTTCTTCTTCACCCTTAGCAAGAGAATGCAGTTCTTGAAATTAAGTGAACAAATTACCCAAACGAGCTTTTGCCATTAACAATTGGCATCCACCTTTGCGATTGAATCGTAGCACAATTCTCGTCCACCCGTTTTGCATCTCTGTCAATTCGTTCATCAAGCGTTGAGCATATAGTGAAAAGCATATCGGTGAAGTTGGCTGCCTCGATATGGAAAGACAGTTGCACATTCGACGACCAGCATACATTTTCTTGAGATATTTTATCTAAATGCGCGTGAATATTCACTAAACACGTTAAGCTCAATCAAGGATCCAGACGGCCAAAATCATACAAATTTTAGTTTTCGAAATCAATTTGTTCACATTTATATGAATAAACACGTTATGCTTGAAATATCTTAGTATTGATTATATGTATATTTGTTGTTTTAAAGTGTTTTATTGTACTTCAAATTGAGTTTTTGCCTGAAAGTAGGCTGCAAGGAGTATTATGAATAGAAACTATAAAATGCATTTGCGTAAGAAAACATTTTTAAAGCAACTTATGACTTAAAATGAAAAGGTTGAGAGGTGCCACTTTAGCATTGAACACTTCTATGAGCATCGGTTCAAAATCGAACCGAACTGAACTGAGCAAAACCGAACCGAATAAATAGTTTAAGCGTTTTTTTTTTGTTTTAACCCGAAACCGGAGCAACCGAGCAAAACCGAAACCAAAAATCATAAATATACAAAACCAAAAACCGAACCGACAATGATCGGTTTGACTAGGCTCGGTTTGTCAGTTCGGTTCAATTTTCGGTTGGTTTTGATCAGCCCTACTTCTATACAAAAACCTTCACAACCCAATGAACCTAATAAACTTCAACACTTGCCACATCATCGTACCTAGTAACTATCCCTTTTAACTACAACTAACGATACGTTTGGTTTGTAGATGCGTTTTGGATTTAGATTTGGATTAAGATTAAGATTTAAATTTAAATTATTAAATTAAATATATTTTATATTATTACAAATTGATAATTTAAATTATAACTTATTAAAAAAGATAAGAGAAATAGTGTGGCCAAGTGGAGCTTATGCGAGAGAATATGAAATCCTAGTTTTCCTGTTGGGTTTTCTATCAGTGGGTTTCAACCCCTTATTTGAATCTAACCCCTCTAAACAAACATCAATTTTATCTACCAATCCTAACCCCTGACCTTAAACCCCATTAAACTAACAAACCCTAAAGTACTATGTAGCAGTTAACATAAACGATTTTGACAATATTTATAATGTGATAATCAAGAGAGATTTTCTTCTCATTCAATTCATCATAACTTGTTTAAACCATAAACCAGTTATAATCATTTATAATCTATATAAGTTTTGATGCGAACGTCAGATATCCCGACCATAGCTAAATTGATGAAAAAATATAACTCGTAAATCTAAACAAATCATTACTAAGTATAAATATAAAAAAGATAGATTACGACAATTATGAATTATCGTTTTTTACCCTTAAGTCTTCTTAAACTAATTAAAACACCTAACTTCATATGGTGACCAAAGAAACGGCGGCTAAGCTAGAGGAGCGAGAGCTCCAACGTGCACTGCATCATTCTCCTCCTCTTGGAAAAGGACTCGTCCTCGAGTCTTGTCTTTTCAAGTGTCAAATGCTGTAACTTTTTAACTCGTCTTTGTTTCTTTACCACTGCTTCTTCAAAGAGAATCATGTTCCATCATGCCCAACCATTCGATAAGATCATCCAGGTGAAGTGACATCATCCTCACTTAATGTCTTTGCCTCGTTCGGCTACTCTGCGGTTACCTTGGTTTTGAAATATGTCTAAAGTTCCTTAATTTGTTTAAGGAGGTATCCATTCTCTACAGCATGTGGTCCTTATGGATTAGTTGTGTCGTTGTCTTGTCCGGAGAATCTATGAGCTATGTAACCAAATGGTTGTCCACGTAAACGTTTGTGGGGTAAGCATAGCCACTTATATCAAAAAAAATTAAAGAACAAAACAACAACTTCTAGAGGTTTATCTCCTTATAGAGAACTTCAATCGTATATCTTAAATGTGAAATTGTAGATTAATGTGTCCTAAACCTCGTGCCTAAAACACAAAGAAATCCATCGATTAACGAATGCGTGCCGCCAATTATCCGCAGATTGCACCAAATATGACGAAGTGAAAAAAAAGTTTTGTTTATCTGGATTTGACATAAAGGGTGCCCAAGCGTGTCTTCAAGATAAATTATCTTTTCATTCAATTCATCATAACTTACTTAAACCCTAAACCTATTACAATCATTTATAACATATAAGGGTGTGTTTGGTTTGTCGTAATTGAATGTAATTGGATGTAATTGTAATCTGATTACAATACGTAGGTTGTTTAGTTCGCAGAATGAAGGGAATTGTAATTTAGATTACATTACGTATGCTGTTTGGTTTGCGTTGTAATTGTAATTCAGTCATTACAATTACATCAAGGGATGGAATTCAGATTACATAGGAAGTTGGATGGAAAGTTTTGAATTACGTTGTAATTCAAAATTTTATACTTTAAATCATCAGTATTTATTATTATTATTAGAGTTAATTACATTTTTGGTCCTTGTGGTTTGGTCCCGATTTCACTTTTGGTCCAAATTCAAAAAAGTTTTGGTTTTGGTCCAAAGCACATAGTTTCGTTTCACTTTTAATCCATTTCTGTTAACCCCGTCAGTTTAACTTGTTTGACTACATAAAATGACTGAAATACCCTCATTCTTATATTGTGAAGTTACAAAGCTGACATTTCTTTATTATTATTATTATTATTATTTATTTTTTTATTTATTTATTTAAGTTACTTTATTAGAAAACTCAAGAGAATTACAATAAATTAGAGGGGAGCCGAGATACTATCTGGGCTCCCACTCCTTTAGTAATAGCGAAACAGATCCTATTATATATATGAACAGCAGCACGTGCTTCAACGTCCTGAGTCATGGAGAACTTTCGGATCCGCTTCAGCAATGTAACCGCGTCTGCCTCTAATTCCCCCAAAGAAGAGAAAGAAAAGGGAAGAAACCCATATCCAATAGCCGCACACTTAGCCGTATACTTACCGCGTTTACGCTGTGCAGCATCAATCACGGCTCGACCGGGTACGAAATCAACCATCCCGGTTTGCGTCAAAGGTGAAGATCCAGTCAGATCTACACACACATCAAGTCCTCCATCCCACGAGTAAAGTAACATATCTGCTGGACGTTATATCATTAATTAGGGTTTTGTGATGTTAATAGAATCTGGGGAATTTTGTGTTTATGTTGTGTTGATGGGTAACTGTTTGGAGGGTTTGGCCATCGATTAGGTAGTATAGGTGGGGGTTAGGAGGCGGTGGTGAGGTGCGGTTGTGGTTTACTATGTTGTGGTGTTCGGAGGTAGGGTCGGAGAAGATAGTAGAGGTGGTGGTGGTTGCCAAGTTGGGAAAAATGTAAGATGGACCCACATGTATCTTTTGATATAATATAATAAAAAGACGAAAATACCATCTTAACTAACGGTCAAACAAGTTAAATTGACGGGATTAACGAAAATGGACTGAAAGTGAAACGAAACTATGTGTTTTGGACCAAAACCAAAACTGTTTTGAATTTTAGACCGAAATTGAAATCTGAACCAAACCACAAGGACCAAAAATGTACTTAACTATTATTATTATTATTATTATTATTATTATTTTTATTATATTAAGAACATATACATGAGATCCTTACACACATTTAAACCAAATCAAAATATGTGTTTTTTTTCTTCCTGCTACGAGACACCACAAACAAAAACACTAAAAAATTCAAAACAATTCACACTCCTTTGGTTCATGATCTGTAACATCAAGAAATTCAACCACAAACCCACCACCATGAAATTCCATCTCCATCGCCACCACCAAATACTAGGATTGGGTTTTTTTTTTGTTGGATTTAGGGGTTTTGGATGTGACTAACTTTCATATCTAATTGTGTTTGTGCGT
This sequence comes from Tanacetum coccineum, assembly GCA_026074375.1. Taxonomy (NCBI): domain Eukaryota; kingdom Viridiplantae; phylum Streptophyta; class Magnoliopsida; order Asterales; family Asteraceae; genus Tanacetum; species Tanacetum coccineum. The sequence goes on along the minus strand of BQNB010118080.1, from coordinate 11,731 downwards.
TGATAGGGATTTGGGTTGTAATTTGTTTCGTGATTTTGTGTTTGTAGATTTGTTTTATGTTTTTTTTAGTGGAACTGTGTTTTAGAATGGGATTTTTGGTTTTGTTTTGTATGAGACGGTGATGACGATTTTGTTTTTTTGTTTTGAGAAACATGGGGCCTACTTGTTATTTTAATTTAATACAACGAAAAGACGAAAATACCTTCCTAACTAACGGTCAAACTAGTCAAACTGACGGGATTAACAGAAATGGGCCAAAAGTGGAACGAAACTATGTGTTTCGGACCAAAAGCCAAAGTTTTTTTAATTTTGGACCAAAAGTAAAATCTGCTACAAACCACAAAGACCAAAAATGTACTTAACTCTTATTATTATTAGAGAGAATTACATAAATCGTTCTTGTGATTTGTCGGATCTAACATATTTTGTCCTTGTGCTTTTTATTCATCGGGTTTGGTCCTTGTGGTTTTGATCCATTGCGGGTTTGGTCCCTTGACCAACATTTCCTTAGTTTGACCAAGAGACCAAACCCGCAATGGATCAAAACCACAAGGGACCAAACCCGCAATGGATCAAAACCACAAGGACCAAACCCGATGACAAAAAAGCACATGGACTAAATATGTTTGATACGACAAACCCCAAGGACGATTTATGTAATTCTCTATTTTTATTATTATTATTATTATTATTAGAAAAAATTACACGTTTCGTCCCTATGGTTTATACCAAACATCACGTTTCGTCCCTATTTCATTTTAAATACACTGGTACTCCCTAAAAATGAAACTAGTAACACTGGTCGTCCCTATTTTGGATGGTCGTTAAGTTTTCTCGTTAAGTCTAATAACTAGAGGGGTATTTGCGTCTTTTTGCTCCTGTCACCACCATAGGGACGAAACGTGCAATTTTTTCTTTTAATTTTTAAAAAATTTTTTTTTATACGAATCAACTTTTAAAAAAAATATTTTTTTTTAATTTCGGTTTCAGTTTACGAGCAATAATAAAGAAAAAAAAATTAATTTTTGTTTTATTTCGGTTTCAGTTTACGAGCAATAATAAAAATAAATTTTAAAATTAAATTATTTTTTTTAATTCGGTTTCAATTTACGAGCAATAATAAAGAAAAAATAATTTAATTTTTTTGTTTTATTTCGGTTTCAGTTTACGAGCAATAATAAAAAAGAATTAAATTTTTTTTTTAATTTTATTTATTTCGATTTCAGTTTACGAGCAAATAATAAATAAATAAAATTAAAATTTTTTTTTTTTATTATTGCTCGTAAACTGAAACCGAAATAAAAAAATTAAAATTTAAAATTTTCGGTTTCGTTTTCGGTTTCATTTTTTTTATAAAAAAATTTTCGGTTTCATTTTTTTTTATAAAAAAATTTTCGGTTTCATTTTTTTATTTTAGTTTCAGTTTACGAGCAATAATAAAGGAAAAAAAATTTAAATTTTTTTTATTTCGGTTTCAGCTTACGATCAATAATAAAAAAAAAATCGGTTTCATTTTTTTAATTATTGCTCGTAAATTGAAACCGAAATAAATAAAAATGTAAAATATTTTTTCTTTATTATTGCTTGTAAACTGAAACCGAAATAAAAAAAAACTTTTAAATTAATTTTTTTTTATTATTGCTCGTAAACTGAAACCGAAATAAAAAAAAATTAAAATTTTTAAAATTTTTATTATTATTGCTCGTAAACTGAAACCGAAATAAAAAAAAATTTATTTTTTTTTATTATTGCTTGTAAACTGAAATGAAATAAAAAAAATTAAATTTTTTTTCTTTATTATTGCTCTTAAACTGAAACCGAAATTAAAAAAATTAAAATTTTTAATTTTTTTATTATTGCTCGTAAATTCCAAATCGAAATAAAAAAATTAAATTTTTTTTATTGCTCGTAAACTGAAACCGAAATAAAAAAAAAATAAAATTTTTAAATTTTTTTTATTATTGCTCGTAAACTGAAACCGAAATAAAAAAAATTAAAAATTTTAAATTTTTTTTATTATTGTTTGTAAACTGAAACCGAAATAAAAAAAAATAAATTTTTTTTCTTTATTATTGCTCGTAAACTGAAACCGAAATTAAAAAAATTATTTTTTTTAAAGTTGATTCGTATAAAAAAATTAAAGAGAAAATTACACGTTTCGTCCCTATAGTGGTGACAGGAGCAAAAAGACGCAAATACCCCTCTAATTATTAGACTTAACGAGAAAACTTAACGACCATCCAAAATAGGGACGACCAATGTTACTAGTTTCATTTTTAAGGAGTACCAGTGTATTTAAAATGAAATAGGGATGAAACGTGATGTTTGGTATAAACCATAGGGACGAAACGTGTAATTTTTTCTAATAATTAATTGAAATCAAACTGTAATTGTTGAGGAATTATGTACAAATCATACTGAAATAATGCTCCCGATCTTCTAGTTGGATCTCGTGACGAACCCGAAGGGGTTCGCCCTATACCCGAATCAATCAAGCAAGAAACCTGCTCTTTCTTCCTTTTGCTTCTTGCGTCAGCGAGCCCACCAAAAGAGAAGAAAACCCCTCTGATTGAAAATTGATTTCTATCATGCGTCATCTATATATAAGAAATTGAAGTTTCAATACTTGGAGAGTTTGTCCCCTCGTCTTTATAATGAATTTGTAATTTTTAATGAAACTTCATGTAATTTGTACCCCATTAGTCCATGTGATAGTCACTTTTTACGGAGTAACCCAATACTTGGTTACGCCGTAACACACCTGACGCGGCTTTCCCTTTATTAAGAGATAATTTTTGGTTACGGCGTAATTAATAATCACGTTGCGCCGTAACCCTTAGTCAGCAACAATATAATTTCCATAATAATAGATTACGGCGTAACTAAATAGGACGTTACGCCGTAAAGCCTCGTCAGCACCGAATCTTCGTATTAAATAAATGATTGTCTTCAAAGCATCCAAATCTTTGTGATAAATAACTGATTACGGCGCAACCCAAGACGTTTATGCCGTAATCTCTTCGTCAGCAACGTTACAGCGTAACCAATGTTTCAATTACGCCTCAACATTTTAATAATGCGGATTTTGATATAAAAATCCGTTTTCCACACCTTTTCCGTTCAATTGTACAATCAAAATCTATTACAAAGAATTGATCGTTGATCAATTACACGCAGTAACTACTCGTTGAAAAGAGGGCGAGCATTCGGAAACTCTTCGAAATTTTACTTCATCGAACATCGGAACGTCGCTAAAAAAAAGCGGCAACTAAACGCTCCATGAAGTACCATAACGATCTCGAGTTATGTGGTTTCTTGTTCACTCGGTTTGCTCGCGTCAATTCTTAAAAAATGCCAATCGCTCATTTTAATAAAAGTCTTCTTACGGCTAGTAACTTCTTATTCTCCTTCTAAATCTATGACCATAAACGTATACGAATTCATTTTGCGTAAATGAGAAATGTGAGATTTGATTAGAGATCTTGTCTCTCTTCTATTTTTTTCATCAACTTTGTTGAAGTTCATAAGACTAATTACCTCAATGACCTTGGAATCACATGGCGAAAAAGACTCCTGCAATAGTCAATTAAAAATATTACTTTACATTCCATAAAGTTAAAAGAATATGTAAATGAAAAATGTTATACCTTTTTCAATATAAGTCATTACCGTTGATCATTCTCATAACCAAGCTGCACTTTCTCTCTCAACTTTGATTGTCCAATTCAAGATTGAAGCCTTTTTGTGGCAATAAACCATCAGCATTTCTAGTGGCCAATGAAGTTGCAACAACCCTGTAATAATGTCAAGATATTGTGATTGGTAGTATGCATTGATGTTTATTACAAATTAAGAGGCCTTTCTAATGCATTTACTGTTATCTTTAAATAAAGCCTTTTTTTAGCAGCCTTGTTAATGAAGTGAGCATTATAATACGTTTACTATTATCACTAAAATTCTAGGTTGGGTATCATAATTATAAAACCAGCATATGATTAATCCATAATATCAAAACTACAACATACCTAAAGGCATAATTTATACATAAGGCGTTTCAAATTAGAAATTAATTCTTAGAGCATCCACTATGGTAGACCTTTTAAAAGGTCTAAACATTTATAATATCATTAATTTACAACGCTTTTGATTGTATAAACCTTGTTGCACTATGGATAAACCTATTCTAGTTTATAAAATGGTTAACAATTACACATGCATTAAATTATGAAAAAGGTCCAAGATCTTAGACCTCTTCATTCCACAGACATAAAACATCAACTCAATATGGTTAAAACAAGTATAAACCTTTTCATGTGTTTTAAACTTTTTTCTTGAAATTACCATAGTGGATGCCCTTATTCTTCGATGATACAAATACTTAAGATAGTAAATATAGTAAAGAATAATAATGAGTGTAATTTGAGTGGTATGAAATCATGTATTATAATGCACATGCTGAGACACACATGTACAATGATCATTTGAAGAATATCGAGTACCAATTACATAAAGGGAATATAAAAAGAACTGTGATGAGGCTAATATCATAATGACGACACATTTTGTCACCTCGACTCAAAATTAGCTTGCATCTATATCTACGACTTCATTTACTATTTATCACTTTCTTAACGTGATAGGACCCATATAAAAAAACTGAAAACAAACACCCCTAGAATTGAAGATAGAGAAATATGTAATCTCACCCCACAATATTACTAAGTCAAATTGATTTAATTGATTACGAAAAAAAGCAACCACTGATTCATCACTACTTAACAAAGATAACTGTGAGTCCCTTGTAGAATAGATCTCTGCAACCTATTAAGGATGATAGCCAAGATGTATAAATACAGTTGACTATGTAGAAACATTGATTATGAATACTATGTGTTAATGCGGAATCTTAACACAAGTACTAAGAAAAACAATGAAGAACTTTAAATAATAATTTAATTTCTATTACTTTCTTTTGAGTGGATTACAGATTACTAACTATTAAGATATGATTTTGTATGAGATATCTTGAGCTCGTGTCTAACTATGCCAAGAGGGATCCTTTTATAGACTAAGTATAAACCCTAACAGGCTTACAAAAACGTCGTACAATTCTTTTCCTAAAATATCTCATAACATATCTCTTAATTGGTACTAAACTATTTTCTATGTCGGTCTAACCTAACTGATCTGTACTTAACAACCTTTGTACTGTCAGTACTAACTATAACTAATCAGTATAAAACTCATTTGTTACTGTTGGTACTAGTTAGAAAACATAAATCCTAAATACACAATCCTCCCTTAAACATGAATGTTAGACTCTTTTTTAACATCATGTTTCTTTTAACTTCTTTAATACGCATAGAGGATGTTCCAAACCACTTTTATCATTTCCTTGATTTTTTAAACTTTTTCCTCATCAGCAGCAACTTTGTCTTCTCAGCAAAACCACAGCAAACATCTTTTCAGCAACATTCCAACTAGTTGGATTTTTAGTTTGTGGCAAAACTACAATCCATTTAAATGGATTTTGGATGTTCCTTTACAGTAGCCGTTTGTTCTGGGATAGTTAACTCTTCATTTTAAAAACTTGAGTAGTAGTTACTTACCTTTTTTTTACCAGTTTTTTTTGGTTAACTGATCAAACCATCAACGGAATTGATTTGTCTTTACCAAATCCTTTTGCTTTTGGATAGCCAATGCTTCATTGCTATAACATGGTGCATTGATAAAATATATTGTTTTTAAGCAAATATCAGCTATCAAACAGATTTTGATTTGTTCTTTACCAAGAACTGTTTGATCTTAGATTAGCCAACTCTTCACCAATGAAGCAAGGTGAGTTAAGAACCTTACAATTTTTGGTAAATGTCAACCATAGAGGATTTGAGAAGTCCTTTACCATAAGCCATTTTCATATGGTACTAGCCAGTTCTTTTGCCTGTTAAGCATGGTGAACTCTGATGTCATTTGTTGTGTGGTTTTGACACCAAACACTCAAAGATCTTCCTCATCTCCATCAAAGTCTTAGGTTTCTAACTCGTCAATGTAAATTCTTGATAAATTTAATCAACTCTATTGTCATCAGTACTATCTTCTTCAGACTCCACTTCAATTTTGCATTGCACCTAGTTCTTTTTCTCTTCAAAGTAATACTTCTTCTCTACAAGGCAATGGTGACTAATCCTCTGCCTAGTCACTAAAGTGGGTACCCCTAAAGTAACCAGTAGCTTCCAACTTATATATCCAATCTTGCTGTGAGTTCTAAAACTTATCTTCGTCATCTGGATTGAACATAACCATCAAATCTTCCCATAGTACTTTATCAAATCCTCCAGGTATCTCATCTCGATATTTGTCCATCACCAGCTGATATATAGCATTCAAATCATCTCTATCAAATATGGATAGCACCCTCATCAAAGTACTAAAATATCTCTTTTGTCCATTGCTCCTAATCACCACATTTTGATTAATCTCCTCTAAGTTTTCACCTTTATCAACCTGTGGCTTAGTTCTAAGACACTATGTTTTCCATTCTTTGATAGGATACTTCCTGTCAAGTATTTCATAATCTACTTCTTTTTCCTCATTCAGGAGGGAGATACTGTTAAATGTAATTTCAGTTCATCATCCTCTTTCTAACGATCATTCATTAGAAGTGTTTTGAATGTATCTTATTTTCTTTGACTTTTTCTTTTACCTTAGTACAAGTTTTCTCTTTCTGGTACTTGTCTTCTCCTTTATTCTCCCTCCTTAGCTTCTTCTTTTGTCTCCTCCTTGGGCTTCTTCTTTATTCTAATCCTTGGTTCGTCTTTATTCTCCTCTTGAAATCACTTCACTTTTAGTGGAATCAACTCCGTTTTCATTCATCCTTTTGATTAGTCTTTTCATCTTCAGAGACCAATAGAGATAAAATCTTCATCTGACCTCTTAATCTTTTCATACAGGACTTATATTTCTTCAAACTTCTTGATTTTCAATTCAGAGTGCTTAAAGTTTCCTACATGCTTCAAGTAGGTCATCATTTGATTTCTCAGTTGATTCTTTGTAGGTGGTCTATTCCTAATGGCCTCTGATCTTTGTTGAGCAAGGAAATTTCTTTAAGCAGTAATTGTGTCATGGAGGAACTTTGCTCTTTCTTCTATTGTAAATTGCTCTCTTTCTTATTCTTGAAGCTTCTCAGCAAGAAGTCTGTCAGCCTCAATTCTTGCCTTTATGTCATCAAAATTTCTTATGAGAGCTTCATTTGTAGCTTTTTCTTCAGCTGTTCTGTTTCTTTCTTCTTCACTTACCCACTCTTTTTGCATTTTCCTAGCCATATCTTAGCCTTGTGCAAGTTGTTTAAACTTCTTCTCAGCTTCAGGAATACCATTAGATTCACTTTTAGATTCATCCTCCTCTTCTATTTTCTTCTTTCCTTTGTCTTTTGGATCAATTTTTAGAAGAGGCTTTAATGTCAGAAGTGATCTTGTAGAAGTAGGCCTAGGTATGTCAGTTTCTTCAATATCCTTCAACTCTACACCTTTCTCCTTTTCTCTAGAAACTGCTTTGGCTTGACTCATGTTGAGAAGAACCTTAGCTATTGTTTCATCATCACCAAATATTGTAGAAGTATGTGTTTGAGTAGCTTGAGTAGCACTTTCTTCTTCAGTATGATCTTCAGTACCTTTTCTTTGCTCATCAGTACTTTCAATTTGCTCATCGGTACCTTTAATTTGCCTGTCAGTACTAACTTTGGATCCGTCAGTACTAACTATTGGTCTGTCAGTACTAACTTTCTCCTTGTCAGTACTAAGTACATCTTCAGTACTAAGTATATTCTCATCAATCTCCTTGTCTTCATCTACTATTTCTCTTGTCCTCCCCACATCCTGAGCATTCTTTGTTTCCATATGATCAACTGTATCTTTAGGAATCTCATCAAATAGAGGATCTCTTTGAACTAATGGTTCACCTTTAGCAAACTTCCTCCCTTGTTTGGATACAGACTCTTTGTGCACCCTTTGTTTCTTTGAAGAGCTCTTTCTTGCCAATCTTTGCTTCAAGGAAACACTTTGTAGCCTGCTTATTGTGTGTTGATTACAGGTTTTAGTTGTTTCTTGAGGCTTTTTGATCTGAGCCTTTCACAAGTGTTGTAATTTTTCTTTGGCTTGGTCTTAAAACCTGTGCACATAAAGAGAGACAAAGATCTAGGACACTTTGGGGGTCATGTCACCTTATTCCCTGAATGGGATTTATCATGGATGAATGGAACCTCCAAGATTTCCACCAGAAGTTTCGGAATTGATATCAGAATGATAGTAGAGGGTGAGGTCTTGGGGATTAGGTCAGTATGTGCTCAATAGGTACCTCACTATTTGAGCAGGAGATGAGTCAGTCTGTGGCTATTAGTATTACTAGTGGGTTCAGGGAGATGGTGTAGGTTGAGCTTAGATGGTCTTTCTGAATGAGCCACCCTCATCCTTAGTTGGGTTGTACCAACATAGTAGTAACCAAAGGGGTGACTTTCCCTAGGAAATGTTTACCCTTTTTAACCATGAAACGAAATGGTACTTTACTATGTTAAAGTATTTACATAAAAATGATTCTAAGTACAGATACATTAGCGGGTTGTTTATCTTTAAAGATAGAAACAAAAAGTGGGTACATTTACAAACTTCTTTCTAGCATCTAAATGTATAAAGCATACCATCAAAAATTAATTTAGAAAAATTATACTTCTGATTAGATGTTAAGCAGATGACAGCAGTGGCAATATTAGTAGGAATTTGATCCCAAGAGGTACTTTTTGAACTAAGACAATGATTTATTGTATGAAATAAAAACCTCCATTGGGGTGAAAACAAAGCCTTATTAAATTCTTAACTGGTTAAATACCCTCATGAACCCCATAAGTTGTATAGCAATCAAATATAGCCTGATTAGGTAATGAGTCTATTCCTGTCGAGCATCATCAAATAGAAGATCACTGTCTTATTGATGCTCAGAGATAGAACATTTGACTTGCCAGATTACTTTGGCAGTAATGTGCCTAACATTGTTGATTATTTTGGACTTAGCAGATGTCCAAAATTGTTCAACAAATGTAGTAGAAACAACAGGACTTACAGTGAGAGCATGATGAATGGAACTGCGCGTAAGAAAATCAATGATCTCGTGAAACTTGGCATTCCCTTCAGACTTCTCCAGATACGCGACCATATTATGCTTAGGACATGAATCAAGAACAGCCATTGTAGTCGTAAGAGTGATCGTCATTAATAGAGATATTAGGGCTTGTATATACGAATGTATTTAAGAGAGATTGCGTAAGGAACTGTGCAATTAAGATGGGTTTATATAGGTTTAGAAGACCTAATTTCAAGGAAACAATTTCAATTTATACTTTGTACCCTTGGCGGTATTTTTCTTCAACGTCTCTATAGCGATACAAACTTTGCCCATCGATACTAACTTTGCACTGTCGGTACTAACTTTGTTCAATCAAAGAATGAACAATGTAGGTAACAAGAGTGCTTCAGTACCATCAATAACTCTTCTCAATGACTCTCTAAATCCTCTCAAACCTTTTGAAAAGCATCACATATGGTTAAAATGTATCCTGACACCAAAAACTTCATACAAACTATACAACACAACATATTGCCTCCCTTTAACCAATGCAGCCTATGGATTTATCATCCAATTGAAAAAACCATAATGGAACCTGCTTCATCAAATCGCCTTGGTGAGTAGATTGCTACCATTGTCATCAGTGTGGATTTTAAAGCACCTGGATAAGTTTCTTCTCATATTGCAGCTCTTATTTAGTGGTTTGTCTAATTGCAATAAGGCTTTATTTTGGAATGATATACTGGAGTCTTTTCCATTGCATATGGGGGTTGCTGTCATTATCAAGGTAGATCTTTGTGTTCATGTGTTTGACCCCATAGTTCTAAATTTGATTTTGAATCACAAAACTTGCTGCAGCAGGCATACAATATTCTTGCCTTGTTGTAGAAGTAGGCCATAATGGTTTGCTTTTTGCATTGCCAAAGAAATGAGTCTCCCTGCCAAGAATTATCAACCTCATGTTGTGGATTTCCTATCAAGTTTTGTTCAGCATAGATCACTTATTGAGTAGGATTCTAGGTCAATGAAGACACTTTAGGGATACCAATAGACCTATTTGGGTTTGCCCTTTATTACTAAGAATTCTCTTGACAAACTTAGCTGGGAGGACATTGGGAGTGACCTGAAAACCTAGATCAAAGCACAGACTGACATAAACATAATATCAGGCCTAGAAGCAGTCAAGTTACATTAAAGAACCATCATTTGACCTTAAAGATGAACATCTACATCACTGGCTTCCTCATCCTTGACTAAAGGCTTTTGAGTCTCAATTGGTGTACTAGCAGTCTTAACATTTGCAAAGTCAAACTTCTTCAAGATTTCTACAACATACTTATCTTGACTAATAAAGATACCATCTTCCTTCTGTTTGACTTGTAATCCAAGAAAGAAAGTGAGCTCTCCTATTGAACTCATCTGAAATTTACTCTTCATTATTGCCTCAAAATCATCACACCAAGATTTCTTTGTAGACCCAAAAATGATATCATCCACATAGACTTGAACTGGTATGATATCATGTTTGTCCTTCTTTATGAAGACAGTTTTGTCAATGGTACCTCTTCTGTAGCCATTCTTCAACAAGAAAGTAGATAAAGTAGCATACCAGGCGCTGGGAGTTTGATGTAGTCCATAAAGAGCTTTTACAACTTTGTAGACTTTCTGAGGATATTTAGGATCTAGAAAACCTGGTGGTTGAGACACATATACCTCCTCATCAATTTTCCCATAAAGGAAGGCACTTTTCACATCCATTTAATAGACTATAAAACCCATATATGAGGCAAAGGCTAAAAAGATCCTTATGGCTTCAATCCTGGCTACAGGAGCAAAAACCTCATCATAGTCTATCCCTTCCTCTTGCCTATGTCCCTGAGCAACTAACCTTGCTTTATTTCTGACAACAACTCATCTTTTATCCTTCTTATTTCGATAAACCCACTTTGTACCGATAGACTTCTTCCCATAAGGCAAATCTACTAAGACCCAAACCTTCTGTATCTTAAACTACAGCAATTCTTCTTGCATAGCATTAACCCAACTTTCATCTTTAAGTGCTTCTGAAATCTTCTTGGGTTCATTTTGAGATAGAAAGCAAGCAAATAAACAATGCTAGAAGTCCTTATGATTATTTCTTCTTTACTTTTGAACATAGCTAACAAAGGCATGAGCTCCAAAACTTTTATTCACTTTGCTTCATGTTTGAATTGCTGAGGTTGGATCTCCTAGAATAAGGGCTGAAGGATGAGAAGAGATAATCCTTGATGTGGGAATAGGACTAACATTCACAATAGATTCCAAGTTTGTGAAGTCAGCCACTGCACCCTCATCATCATAAGATGAAGTAGTAAAAATACCATCAGAAGAATTTTGATAAATATCCTCAAGTAGAGGTATTTCTGAATCATCTTGTTCAGAATTTGATGGATCAGAAAGAGATAGTCCCTCATTAGGACTGGCAGTACTAATTGGTATGCTAACAGTATTAACTAGGTTAGTACTACTAGCTTTAGCTGGTGTGCTAAACATGTTAGTACTGCTAGCCTTAGCAGCTCCTTCTTTTATAACCAAGTTCTTAGTTTCTTGTGCAAACTCCTTCCTGAGAGCTTCAGCT
>BQNB010118079.1:0-13594 GCA_026074375.1 Tanacetum coccineum | reverse complement strand
CAGAAAGTACGTCGCACTTCTTTTGAAGTACGCCGCACTTCTTTTGAAGTGCGCCGCACTTTCTTGCCTAAAACCAAACATAATGATTATTTCTTCATTTTAGAACGAAAGTTGGTTACATTAAAAAACTCTATCTATTTATTAATAATATTTAATTGTAAAAAGGTATTGTTATTTGCTTTAACTAACCCACTAATAGTTGTTTTAATGTTGTCTTATTCTATAAGAATTATGGACCCAAATTCAAGTCTCGAAAGGATCTGCTTAGGAGATGATGTGATCGTAATCTCAAGTGATAAAGCTGAAGGATCAGGAGATTGGAATTCTCCAGAGTATCAAGACACAGCTGTTAGAAAAGGAAAGAAAGTCATGAACGCACTAAGTTTCTATAGGATAGAAACAAATAAGATTAGTGTTGGATCGTTTTACTGAATAGATCTTAACCTTTAGCTTGCAAAGAGTTTGCTCCTTTAGATAATTCTAAAGCAACAATAATGAAACACTGAGTAAACACTATTGATTGTGCGGAATCTAATAAATAATGCTAAGAAGAATAATATTGAATATCACAAAAGAACTTTTATATTAAATCTTGAATCTGCCTAAGTTACAGATTACAAGCTATGATTACTATTCGATCTCTATGATCTGTGTAAAACTATATCTACTAAATATGCATAGGGTTCCTTTTATAGACTAAAGAAACGCTAATGGGCTTTACAAAACGCGTATAAAGATTATGCATATCCTTTCCTAAGATATCTCATGCATATCTCATAAACGGTACTAACTACTTTATACTAACGGTACTAACTATTTGATCAGTACTTAACATTTTGTACTGTCAGTACTAATTACAACTAGCGGTACTAAGTAATATAACTAGCGGTACTAAATTAGGAATGCATAATTCCCAACATCGTGCGATCTGATTGGTTAAAAAAGTCAAAACTGAATCCAATTTTGCTAAAATTGAAATTTTTGGTGAAGAAAAAAACACTTAAAAATATATATGTCAAATTTGTGAAAACAAAAACATAAAAAAGATGAGGTAATTAATAAAACTATAGTGGTTGAATTTTAAATAAATTATGTGAAGTTAAGTGTCAATTTTTAAGTTTCTATGGTTTTTAATGACTTTATATTTTAAAAATACAACATATATACGCACAAGATTATTAATATCAAAATTTAAGCATGAATTATTGTGTATGTAAATAAATACACGATGTTGTACGTATACTAACAACTCATGTTTGTCCCCTTTATGAGTTTAAGTAATAATATCCCGAAAAAAAATTATTTTTACTATATGCGTTCAATAAGGACTAATTGTTATTTCATTTTATAAGTTTATCACATGCGTACACGGGTTTGAAAATTAAATACGACTAAATTATTATTAACAGGAATATAAATATCAAATGTAAGCACGAATTACTGTGATATGATGTGACATTCGTCACCAAATAGGATTGGTCAACTTTGACCATTAACCCAACGTTCATCGTTTAGTTAAGCTTTTGTGCATATGCGATTTCGATAACATAGAAAAAACAAGAAATTCTAGGAGTGAGTGGTTTAGCCCTTTTAATTCCTCTCTTTTTGGGTTAGACGTAATGAAATTCTATGTATTCACGTTTCCTAAAACGTCGAATTAATCCTACATGTCATTCCTTAGGAGCTCTAGTTTTACGAACGTGCCTTCGACCTATGACTTTGTTTAAACGGCGTTGGATCGATCAACGATATGCTCAAGTCATTTGAACATGTTAATGTCACTCACACATGTAAACTTAATTCATTTCACATTCTACGTCTTTTACCTTCACCCGAGAATTCACATTCGCGTTTAAGCATTTACGGTTTTGGCATTTGACGTTTTTGTGTAACATTTACAAAATAATATCATCACCCTTAGAAAGGTTAGTCTAAATAACTTTTACATACTCATTAAAAGTCACATCTCTAAGTTACATGTGGCTAAGAATGTGAAACACTTTTCGGGAAAGTGTTAAGTATAGAAGTATATATATTTATATAATGTAAAGTCTATGGTAGGTTTAGGTTATTTAATTATACTAAAGAGATGTAGTGATGTATATGATGCTTTGAATTAAAAGAAAAATGTTTGAGCTTGAAGGTTAAATGATTAATGATTGCATTTTAATAAGTAGTGACTAAAGTATGTAAATATGAGCTAAGTAATGAGAAGATGTTTGAATTATTAAAAAGTCGCTTAATGCAGAAGTATTGTATTGAGAGTAGGTGCTTATATGAATTAATTACTAATAAAAGGGTTGAAATATGATAATTCATATAATGTAGAAAACATAATAAAGTATATTGTGATGGTATAATATAATTAGGTATGAGACGTATATGACATGATTAAAAGGAATGTAAGCTACTTTCCTTTGATATATAAAAGAGATGTATGATAAGTAAAATTGATAAATGAATGTACCTTAAAGTAAACTAAATGAATGAATAATAAAGAATGAGGTTTATATACGTGAAAGAGTTTAATGAAATAAAGGATATATTGGTATAAAATTTGATCATGAGTTCAACATGGAGTTGACAAGAAAACAAGAAATGCATATGTATATGAAATACAAGAGAATGACAAGAATCATTTGAAACTTGTAAAAGATAATGAAAGAAGATAAAGTGTGAGCTAGAATTGCGTAAGGCAATAAAAAGTGAAAATGGAAAAGTATATGATTAGAAACGTAAGTAAATCATAAAAGGAGTAAAGAATGATAAATATAAACATAGCTTGGATCCAGTGTGAAATGTAATGGTATCCTTCGAGATAGTTTAATGTTAATGATGAAGATAATGGTATCATCTAGCTTGGCCAAGCTTGTTAAAGTGTAAAGTGAATGTTAATGGCACCGCAAGAGTACGGTTAAAGTCCCTTTAAAGGTTATGTAATAATGACCTAGATCCAAGGCTAAAAAGGGGTAAAAATGTAACGTGTGGAAAAATGAAAGAATAAGGGTCAATAAATATAAAATGTGACAAAGGTTGAAAGTTAAAGTGTGTAATAGTAGTTGGGCTGTTATGTCGAAAGTGTATAAGTAGGATGATTTATAATCTTTTTATTTAAATAGATTGGTCCGCCTCTTCATTTAAATAAAGAAATTGTGAATCGCCAAACCATAAGTTTATATTTCCTTATTTGCATTGATTAGGACGCTTATCAATGTAAATAAAGAAGTATAGACGAGTGGGCTTATGTGTTCTCGGCTTAGCATAGGAGGAATTAAAGAAGTAGAAAATAAGAGTCTAAAATTAGATAGACGTCGTAGGAAATAACATAAAGAGAAATAAGAAATTGAGTGCGACTTTTAGTAGAGACTTTAAAGGGAAAGCTAAGTTTAAGACGTTAAGAATATATGATGAAGGATAAAAGTTAAATTGAAGTTATAATATGCCTAATGGCATGGTGTAACGACTATAGTGGTCATAAGTATTATTAGCACCCTAATGTGAAATTGGAAGATAAAAGTCAAGGTTTGACTTATGTGGTCAAAGTATTGAATTATTCCAAGTGACGTATAGTCCTTGATGAAAATTTACTAAAAATTAGTAACGAAAGCAAAGTGTTATAATGGAAACGATAAAAAGAATGTCAAGATGGTTACGGTAAATAAGAAAGTAAAAGCTAATGTTGGCGTATGATAAGTCAAGATAACACAAATTCTCAAGTGACATGTAGTACTTGATAAAAATTTAGAAAATATATGAATGGGAACGTAATGGTATAGAGAAAAAGTTACTAAAATAATATAATTGGAAATGTAAATTTCACCCAAATGATGTTGTCATTAGAAAGAGTGTAAATGTGATAAAAATGAGCGAGAAGTAGAACGGGTCAAGGGTAATTAGTGGTGTTATAGCATGGCTAGAGTTGTAAAACCGTATAGGTTAATGCAACTAGTTGGGTAAATATTTGAAAGTGCTAAGATGGAATGAAGGGTCAAATGTGACCGAGTTTTGGTTAGTATTATACGAAGAGATTTTGAGGACGAAATCTATATAAGGGGGTAGATTTGTAACAACGCAAAACTGGGGTTTAAGTGTTTTAATTACGAAAATGCCATTCGGTAAGTTTGACTATGACTTTAGTAGCCTAAATGTGCCAAGGGACTTAAGTATCTGTTTGCAGAACTTATATGCGTATTGGTAAGGGTGAAATACAGAGTACTTGATAGTCTTGCATAGATTATGGCGTAATCCATGGGTATGGATTACGGTTGTATCGGTTAATTAAGTCAGGGGGGGGGGGGGGGGGGACCAATATGCAATTAATGTAGTAGGAAAATATCTTTGTTTGTCATATTTATTAAAGGTGTGAAGAAGACTTAAAGGAACATATTGCCAAAGAACAAAGTTATAACTAAATATACTACAAGGTATCCTAGAGTATTCACTAGACTTTTCTAAATCTTCCAGAAAGTGTGTGGTGTGTTTATTGGGTTTTGACACATAGCAAATTGAGGATGGAATATTTGGGAACAATGATGATCAAGAATTGGTGTTTATGGTCTAAACTTAAGTGTGTTATGCCCTAGCAATGATCTTCCTTAAGTAAGTAATCTTTAATTTATGTTTGATTGGGAAATTTAGTTAGGGTTTATATACCTAATTTGGGGGTTTTAGGTAAAAGGTGTTTTAAAGTAATCTAATGAGGTTATAGTAATTTTGGGTTAAGCTATATTGATTAAAGTTAGTAAAATTGGGGATTTTTATCATATGATCAAGGTATGATCGTATGATGGTTAAGAATGATGAAGAATATGTTAATTGTTATAGTATTGTTGTATGTAATATTGTTTGGTAATGATCATGGTTAGGAAGCATGTAAGGATGATGGAGATGATGTTCTTGGTAGTAAACATGGAAGTCAAAGGTAAGTAACTTTGGTTACGTTATGTTTAATATTGATGTTATCATATATGGTGATTATGAATGAAGGTGTTTAGGAATTGAAAGTCTTGGCTTAGAAAGTATGATATGATTAGTTGGAAAAGAGAGAGTTGGTCTTTGGTTATGGATTAACCAAGGTATGTGTTTGGATTTCTATAATGATGGATGTATGTTATAGCTTGATGTGTTAATATGTGGTTAAAGTTTGATGGATGATATGCAATTATGGATGCATATTTGAATGGTAATAGTTAAGGATTAATGTTATTTGTTCATGTTGCATACATATGTGTAATAGATGTATTATACATGTCCTAACCGGTTACTTACTAAGCGTTTCGCTTATGGTTTAGTTGTTTAATGTTTTTGTAGGTTCAACGTGAAGAAAGTAAGGTCTCGAAGGCCTAGAAGTTGAAAGCAAGGATTAGAAAGATTTGGTTTATGCTTAGGAGCTTAGTATAAATACTGAGCTCCATCATGTTAAACTCCCAAGTTGTATGTTAAAGTGTCGTAAGTGGTTTATAAATGTTTGTTGTCAAGCGCCAAGTAACTTGTAAATGCAGAATTTAAAGTGTATAAGGCATTTGCTATAGTATGTGTTACGGTATTTGTGAAATGGGTCAAAAAGGGGTGTTTGGCAAAACACCCATCGAATGGTAAAGTATGTTTCCGTGCGTCGTTGGTACCACGAATGTTACGAAAATGGTTTAATATGTTATGATAATCGTTTCTGGAAAGTCTTGTGTAGTTTCGGGACAAAGTAGTCGAGTTTTGGGTCAAAAAGGGGTTTTTGCATATGTTTCTGCAGGTTCTGGTTCTGGTGGTTCAATATGGCGTATTGAAGGTACAGGGTGGATACGACGTATCCATTTTCATAGACACAACATATCCATGTTTGTAGTTTTTGGTTAGTCTTGTTTTAGTCGTAAAAACCAAACCGTAAGGAGTTAGAAGGCGTGCCACCCGCCATTTCAAAAGATATTGAAGTCTAGTTTCATTTAGTATTACTTTTAAGAGTGACATGTTAACTAATTTGGTCAGTTTATAGAAACATATGACACAAGTGTTCATTTCGGGTCATGCGTATTGATAAAAATTTAAATTTTTTGGTCAAATTTTGTGAGTCAGGAAAGGGGCGGTTTTCCGTAGTAGTAACTCGCAAAGAATCTCTTGCGGTAATAATAAGAAGAAGCGTCACAAACATTGAAGCGTAGGCTATCCAATGCAGGATTGGATTGCATACTAATTCAAAGGAACAAGGTTATCTCATAATCAACAAGACAACACAAGGAACGTCAGAAGAATTACGCGACGCACGACTTGGAGTTGGGACCAATTTTTATTGCACTTACGGCTTGGAGACGCTAACTATATGGTACGAAGAGTATGATGGTTACAGACTATTAGATCCTTCCGCATCTCCTCCACTAGAAAGTGCTCAGTGTGAGGCAAAGGAGATGAGTGGAACTACGGAGTAAGTCAAATTGCAAATTCGATTATCATCTAGGCAAAACAAACATCATAGCGGATTCCCTGAGTGAGGAGGAAAGATTAAGACCCTTACGAGTACGGACAGTGGGAATTCTAGTTTGAAAATTTCAAAAACTTCATTTCAAATATACCCGAGGTGATACAATGAAGCACGAGAAGAACAGTCGGATTCTTAATACAAAATTATTAAAAGTCAATGGACAAGTTTATTTCATCACCAAGGTACTTATTAGTGTTTTAGTTCTTGTTTGTGAGTTGCGAGATTAAGTAGACTCAAGTTGTAGCTTAGTTAAGATTTTGAGGAATTCGATCAAGGAACAGGGAATGGCTTGAAAGACCATGAATTAGAATTTGACCTGTTTGGAGTTTAGGTAGAATTAACAAAAGGATCTTGGAATCTAGAGAATAGTGATCTGAGGGAAGTGATCATGAGGGCAATCCATAGACCTAGGTTTCTATTTTTCCAGTGATAAGATGTATAAAAATACAAGGTAATACTATCGGTGGTCAAGAATGTAGAAGGATATCGCCATGTATGATGAGGCGTGCTTGACTTGCTTGAAAGTCAAGGCCAAATATCGTAAACCGTCCGAATTGTTGCGACAACACAAAATTCCCTACAAGGATTAGAAACAAATGTCCAATTGACCTACTGACCAAACAACCTTGAGCTGCAACAAGAGCATGACTTGATGGAAGTAGTAATGATCGACTAACGACATCAACGCATTTGAACCATGTTCAGGAAATTTAGTACTCGTATACCACAGTTCAGATAGGAGTAGTCGCCTTCCGTTACGATGTTGGTACGCGCTAGGACCATTTAGGTGTACAATTGAATTTAATACTTGAGGCGTTTTACGCTTTCGCACATCTAATCCTTTGAAAACTTGCTTTGGACTGTGTAACTCGGTTCTAAGTAGTTGAGACATTCATTACTTTAGTGAGTTTCGTGTAACAACCTTTACACGATTAGCACAAAGGAACATCCCATACGAAACATTGTAGGAGCATACGTGTCGTTCACCACTTGTTGATCAGGAATAGAAGATAAACGATTGACATAACCCGCCACTATCCACAAATCTGTTAAAAGGAACTCAACTATCATTGAAGACTCAAAAGACTTCTTTTCAAATACTTTAAGCTATGCTAAACTTTATTTTTCTTTAGGAATTGATTGTGTGTTATATTTAGCATATGTGTGCATAGTGTTGATGTATTAGTTGTGAATTCTATATTACTATTGAAGCCAACAGTCTTAGCTCCAGTTGGGAGTTGAACTCCTGTTGGTAGTAGACTTGTTAAAAGATTATTTGATGCATCCTAACAGTCTTAGCGACTTGTTGGAAGGCCATATTGGCACATAACCATTTTTAGTACCTAAAGTTTACT
Source organism: Tanacetum coccineum (assembly GCA_026074375.1). Lineage (NCBI taxonomy): Eukaryota > Viridiplantae > Streptophyta > Magnoliopsida > Asterales > Asteraceae > Tanacetum > Tanacetum coccineum. The sequence continues at coordinate 5,770 of BQNB010118079.1, read as the reverse complement.
TGCATATCTTGCTGCACTTTAAATGCTTTTGTGTGGTCTTGATTGATGGTGATTTTTAGTTAAACCTACAATTGAACCGATTCTTCAAAATCGTTGAGCCTGGTAACAACTCATATCAAATCCATAAGTAGTATTAGTTGAATTTCGGGACAAAATTCCTTTGAATATGGGAGAATTTCAGGACAAAATTCCTTTGAATAGGGGAGACTGTAGCAACTGTCGTATTCATATTTAAATTTATCTAATTACTTGAGTATTTATTTGTTTGGTGAGTATTTGATTCTACGTAAAACCGTTAAATTTACCGCGTTTTAGCAAAAAAGACTTAGGATGCGTTCCGGCTTTTGAATAAACGTAGTATACTCGTGACAGACGCGTTTGCTGACCGTGGACAGATATATTTTATTTGTGTCGCGCGTTTTAATTTTTATGTGATATGTAAAGATACTTACTAGCGCATGTATGTATGTGTTACCTCATTAAGTAAAATATCTAGACACTTATGCTAATTCGAATTTTAAAAATTAAAAATTTTGGTCCCCTCTTCATCAAAGTATTTGCTTCCTTTTGATATCTCACAGACTCCTTTTTTCTCTAAAACCCTAAAGCATCTTTCATTTTTTTCTCTTAACACTCATTTCTCTCACTCACAACACACACACACAAATAAAAATTCAGATTTCCCCGTCCTCCTTCTCTCAAAAATCAAACACCTATCACCACCACTCCACCATCACCAAAAACTTGATTTCTTTTAAGTTTTATGCACAAAGGATTAGTCTTTTTCTTTCCATAACAAGTTTCTAGTCTTGTGTTCACCCAAAACACCATATTCAAGGAGTAACTTACCTCAGACCCAACATCATCCTAATCATCTCTTAAAGTTTTTGAGGGTAATACATAAGTACAAGACGGCTTGTGCGTATCTTGCTCCCTAAATCGCTTATTACGGCATAAAAATACATGTTTGTTTTTTTCTTTTGTCATAAAATATAAAATGAATAAGCTGTTATAAATAATGTGTTATCATACTCTTAAAATGATATTGGAACGACTGTAAAACTTGTAATGGTGATTTGATGGTTCATATATATATAAACTAGTAACAAAAACGGGCATAAGATCATAGTTTTTTGCTAGATCGAGCTTCTTTTTGGACATGCAATGAGTGGAAATTTCTACAAAGTACCTACTAATTTTTATGTAAAAAACGTATGTTTACATATTTCTAAAAATGAGTTCAAGAGTTATTTTGGCCGTTTAGGGATGTTTGGGTAAGAGTGTTATAAATTTTTTTGATGAAGAGCCTAAATTAGTTGCTGATTAGAATAATATGTCAACTTCTTTTGACCATAACCTGGTCATAAAATGAGCTTTTTGAGTGATTTTGAACTCAAAAATAAGTACTTTGAAAGAGCTTTCCAACCCTTATGATATCACCTTCTGGAAATAAATATAAGTCTGTCAAAATAGGTTTGGAAGTCAGGTGTGTAAAACTAAAATATAGTTGACAGATTTGATGTGTTGAGTTCAAAAATTCATAACTAATTTATACTATGCTCTTTTTTAAGTGATTCCACCTCCCAAACTAAGGTATATGTCTTAACTTTACAGAAATATAAACACTTTGAAATGGAGACCACATATGGGTAATTATTTAGAAGTTTTGAAATGATGTGTCAAAACAGTCCATTTTTCTAGATTTGGTCAAGTGTATTGTTTTGTTTGTAAATCACTCATCCTTGCATATTGAGGTCTAAAAATAGTTATGGAACTAATTTTGGATATAAACTTCATGTCACGCAAAACCTAGAACCCAGATTCATTTTTAACTTATTTTATTGTTGGTACAAGTCGATGTGTCTAGAACTGACCATAATTTTTGTAGTGATTATTCGGGTATGATCAACACTTGGGAATAATTTATAAAAATTCTCAAAGACTCTTAAGTCATTATATTTAGTCATATCATAAGGATAAAAATTAGAAAATTAAATAACTTGGTAAAATGTACACCCGAAATGGCTCTAAAACTTGGCCAGATTTTATGATTTTACGTAAATGAGTCAGAGCAACACTCGACTATAAAACATGATAAAAGACATAATAAATTGTATTTTATTGAGTTCGAGCATATCATTTAGAGTATAATTAGTACCATTTGCTTGCCGTAGGTCGTAATTAAAAGGTGCATGTTCGAGGGGTCTCCTAGTTGTTATTCGTTGAACCGTATTTGTACTAACTTCTCGTATCCGCTAAGGTGAGTTTCGTAGCCAATTTTTTACTTAGGATAAAATGATACTCAAATGATTTTCTTTGAATGTTTTTATGATGTGATACATTGTTTTTATGTATTAGACAAGATGTGTGTTTTCATTGCTATATGTGCCTTACTTTCTAGATTTATTTTGTATGATTCAAATATGCACAACTGCTTAACTCCGGTTTCAAGTCTAATGATATATTGATAGTACTATTTGGGTTGACACCTCACCCTTTATATTTCTGTGTGTACTTTGTCTAAGGATGTATATTATCCTAGCAAATTTATGTGTGATGCAGTCATGAGGCTCAGTTGTAGCGAATGTGTAATTTTATTAAGTGCTTTTATATGCATATCTTACTCACTTTGTCCTACATGTATTATATGCACAACAAATGGGTTTAATACTTAAACCTACGAGCTCTTCAACTTTATGTTGACGTTTTCAAGTATTCATTTTCAGGTGATAACAATAAAGATGCGTAAGGAGAATAGTGTTTTCTGCCTTGCTTAGTGAGACATAAGTTGGAACCCGCTTGGATTGATGTCATTAAACAATTTGCATTTATCTTTTGTTTATGGATTCATTTGGATTGTTTGTTTTGTGGCATGTTGTCTCGGCATGTAGGATTTTATTACATTATGACTATGTTGTTGTGACATCAACATCGTGATACAAGTCCCAGCTTGTATTCGATGTCATTGTGACACCTTATGATTGGATGTTCATTTAGTAATTCTCTATTTATGATATATCAATGTGTAATGACGGTTCTTCTTCGTCATGCCTCGTGTTTTCGCCTTGGGAGGGATGTGACAGATTGGTATCAGAGCCATTGGTTATAGAGAACTAGGTGGTTGACCTAGACTATAACCTAAGTGCCCTCAAATAGCTGCATAATATGAACTACGTGTGCAATTACTTGTATACTTATTGCTTCATGAGAATTCTATGTGCTATTTGAAACACTCCAAGAATGCGATGACAATAAAGGCATGCATATGTGATGCAAGTATTATGACGTCTGGCCAGCGTGATAATAGTTACATCATATAACATTGATTTATTGGGATCATAGGATGCCTCGAGATAATTTCTAGAAAATTAAGCGAGAACAGTATGCGTAGATGAGAAAGAATTTTATGCAGACTTATTACGACATCCTTTTTAAAACATGTCACAGTCACCTTATTGCCACACCTCTTTTCTAAACCAGATAATTCGGATTACATAATTATTTACCGTAGAATAAACACCCTACAGCGGTTATCAATTCATTTTTATTGTTTTCATATGACCCCGACCTTAGGGACGACTCGTGAAACAAGAAGGACTACTAGAATGGTGATGACCTTATGATTCTTAAGTAAGTTATTCGCGTTGATCAATATAGCAATTTTCTTCCTGATGTTCGTGTTTTTGTGATGGCACTGATTCGGTTAAGTCAAAGTCTTTCAGTAGCAAAATTGGTACAAGTTAAGTGTTCCTTTGAAAACCCTTTAAAAGTATAACTCTTTAGTGATTTTCAACGGTGGGATTGTTTTAGAGTCAACACCTTTGTATTATGATGTATGTCTAAACATCAAAATTTTATGAATATCATTATCCAACCCACATTTGAAAGATGTTTTTATAAACTCATTTTTATCACTTCCATGGTTTTTTCCCATTACGATTTCAAATTGTAAGGTCTTTACTATACACTACTTGAAACACCTTTTTAGACAACTATTTGTGATATATGTTGAAAGATCAAACTTTAACCGCACCAAAAACAATCATTTTTATCGAAATACAAAATTTTGTGGTAGTATCTTCTTGCATGACTATCATTATTGAAAATTTAAAACTACGTAGTATGTTTTACTCAAAATCTATTTATGGTAAAAAAAAATCACAAAGTTTTACTCGAGTAAATGTTGTGGACAAATTTCAAAACCATGCCTCCAAGAGGAAATACGCGTGACTCGAGACACAAAAATCTTGGTACACCATTCATTATTACAATAACACCCGTTAAACCCAATTATATCTTTAATAGAAGATCATCTCAAGTCTTGCCTCATATCTACCGTTTTAGTGACAAGCTGATCTAAAGAAATAATTGATATGTCTTTTATTGCACCCTCATAAATTTCATAGAATACATGCCTAAATCTTTTGATCTTATCCCTCAAACAATAGGAGGAATCCTCCTTCCCTGGTTATCTTTGCTGCATACTTTGATCCAATCAAATTTAAAATCAGGATGCATACAACCATGAATAGTGGAAACATATAGAAATTTATAAGTCTCGTCAAATACAACTAATGATAGAAACCAATAGGAGCGTTCGTGGATGCAACTTAGGACTAGAGAACTATTCCTTTGCTACCTACTTAATACCTTTTAATAATGGAAGTTTTGACGCAACTAGTGATGGGTTTTCTATACCCTAACTAGATTAACACGCAGCGGAAATAACAATTAATCTAGGGCAAGAAGGGAACTAAACCCTAAAGGATCTAAACCTAATTAACTAAAAGCAACTTAAAAGAAATAAATAAATGAATAAATAAATAAATAAGAAAATACTAACCTTTGAGAAAATCGGATTTCTTACAAGCGGACCACCTTGGTCGAACTTGGAGGCAAGTACCCAAACGAGAGTACCTCTAATAGCTCACACCCACGAACCAAAGAGAAAAAATTCGAATTCGAACTCCTAGGGTCCCATTACACGAAAGACTCTTACAAGGAGTAGGAATAAGAAAGAATGAATGAGCAATGAAGACCTTGGCATGCCCCTCTATTTATATCCAAAAGGAGGGGGTTAGGTTTACTCTTTTGGGAAATGTAAGACATCGCCAAAAACCGTCCCAAGGCTTGTTACTTATTATTTCTCTTTACAGTTCATTGAGGGCAACCCAAAAAGGACTCTACTTTTGATGATAGTCTTACCAATTAGTTATGAACTTGGACACCAAATCCAACAGTCTCCCACTTGGACAAGTCATCAACTATAATTGGTCTAACTCTATCCTAATCAACTAAGCAGAGAGTGCCATCCAATGCAACTGCTGAACTCTGAATCATATCTTAGAGTCGGCCCTTAGATAAGCGATCAACTATTCCTTTGTTCTACTGATATCATATGAACCTAAGACACGGATATTTTAATCAATCTCTAGGTTCAACATTATGTTTCTCGATTTTTGATTATTTGACTATATGAGACTACTGAATTGAACACATCAATTTAGTCCCGGCTAGGCCTAGCACATTTAAGTCAACATTTAATCATCGAGAGGCCCATTGATATCGCTTTTCCTTTTAGGCGAAAGAAACAAATAAACTTTGAATACATAGAACTAGTCAACAAATCATGTCATACCTATAGTATCCTTTATAACCGGCATTTACGCGCAGCGTTTGAACAAACTAAAGTATAACAGACTTGAAAAACTAGAATCTCGATGCATCTCCATTTTAAGAATAGGATACATTATCATCTTAGAATTACTAG